>CM075980.1:72248-164214 GCA_038087875.1 Malacoraja senta | reverse complement strand
ATACACATCCAAGTCATTAACCATATAACCATATAACAATTACAGCACGGAACAGGCCATCTCGACCCTTCTAGTCCGTGCCGAACACGTATTCTCCCCTAGTCCCATATACCTGCGCTCAGACCATAACCCTCCATTCCTTTCCCGTCCATATAACTATCCAATATATTTTTAAATGAGAAAAACGAACCTGCCTCCACCACCTTCACTGGAAGCTCATTCCACACAGCCACCACTCTCTGAGTAAAGAAGTTCCCCCTCATGTTACCCCTAAACTTCTGTCCCTTAATTCTCAAGTCATGTCCCCTTGTTTGAATCTTCCCTACTCTCAGTGGGAAAAGCTTATCCACGTCAACTCTGTCTATCCCTCTCGTCATTTTACAGACCTCTATCAAGTCCCCCCTTAACCTTCTGCGCTCCAAAGAATAAAGCCCTAACTTGTTCAACCTTTCTCTGTAACTTAGTTGCTGAAACCCAGGCAACATTCTAGTAAATCTCCTCTGTACTCTCTCTATTTTGTTGACATCCTTCCTATAATTAGGTGACCAAAATTGTACACCATACTCCAGAATTGGCCTCACCAATGCCTTGTACAATTTTAACATTACATCCCAACTTATATACTCAATGCTCTGATTTATAAAAGCCAGCACACCAAAAGCTTTCTTTACCACCCTATCTACATGAGATTCCACTTTCAGGGAACTGTGCAGTTATTCCAAGATCCCTCTGTGCACCTGCATTCTTCAATTCCCTACCATTTACCATGTACGTCCTATTTTGATTTGTCCTGCCAAGATGTAGCACCTCAAACTTATCAGCATTAAACTCCATCTGCCATCTTTCAGCCCACTCTTCCAACCGGCATAAATCTCTCTGTAGACTTTGAAAATCTACTTCATTATCCACAGCCCCACCTATCTTAGTATCATCTGCATACTTACTAATCCAATTTACCACACCATCATCCAGATCATGGATGTACATGACAAACAACAGTGGACCCAACACAGATCCCTGTGGCACCCCACTAGTCACTGGCCACCAACCTGACAAACAACCATCCACCATTACTCTCTGGCATCTCCAATTCAGCCACTGTTGAATCCATCTTGCTACTCCACCATTAATACCCAACCATTGAACCTTCTTAACCAACCTTCCGTGAGGAACCTTGTCAAAGGCCTTACTGAAGTCCATATATACAACATCCACGGCTTTACCCTCATCAATTTCCCGAGTAACCTCTTCAAAAATTCAAGAAGATGAGTCAAACATGACCTTCCAGGCACAAATCCATGTTGACTGTTCCTAATCAGACCCTGTTTATCCAGATGCTTATATATATTATCTCTAAGTATCCTTTCCATTAATTTGCCCACCACTGACGTCAAACTAACAGGTCTATAATTGCTAGGTTTACTCTTAGACCCCTTTTTAAACAATTGAACAACATGCGCAGTACGCCAATCCTCCGGCACTATTGCCGTTTCTAATGACATTTGAAATATTTCTGTCATAGCCCCTGCTATTTCTACACTAACTTCCCTCAATGTCCTAGGGAATATCCTGTCCGGACCTGAGACTTATCCACTTTTATATTTCTCAAAAGTGTCAGTACTTCCTCTTCTTTGAATCTCATAGTTTCCATAGCTACTCTACTTGTTTCCCTTACCTCACATAATTCAATATCCTTCTCCTTGGTGAATACCGAAGAAAAGAAATTGTTCAATATCTCCCCCATCCCTTTTGGCTCTGCAGATACCTGTCCACTCTGACTCTCTAATGGACCAATTTTATCCCTCGTTATTCTTTTGCTATTAATATAGCTATAGAAACCCTTTGGATTTACTTTCACCTTACTTGCCAAAGCAACCTCATATCTTCTTTTAGCTTTTCTAATTTCTTTCTTAAGACTCTTTTTACATTTTTTATACTCCTCCAGCACCTCATTTACTCCATGCTGCCTATAATTATTGTAGATCTCTCTCTTTTTCCGAACTAAGTGTCCAATTTCCCTTGAAAACCATGGCTCTTTCCAATTCTTACTATTTCCTTTCAACCGAACAGGGACATAAAGATTCTGTACTCTTAAAATTTCACCTTTAAATGTCCTCCATTTCTCTTCCACATCTTTCCCATAAAACAAACTGTCCCAATTTACTCCTTTTAAATCCTTTCGCATCTCCTCAAAGTTAGCCTTTCTCCAATCAAAAATCTCAACCCTAGGTCCAGTTCTGACCCTCTCCATAATTATATTGAAACTAATGGTATTGTGATCACTGGTCCCGAACTGTTCCCCAACGCATACCTCTGCCACCTGACCCGTCTCATTTCCTAACAGGAGGTCCAGCACCGCCCCTTCTCTAGTAGGTACTTCTATGTATTGCTGCAAAAAACTATCCTGCACACATTTTACAAACTCCAACCCATCCAGCCCATTTAAAGAATGTGTTTCCCAGTCTATGTGTGGAAAATTGAAATATAAATTAATATAAATAACAAACGTTAAATAATACTAACTTGTGTTTTTCAGAATACTGCCTAAGACTAAGCTTCACACCCGATGATTTCCTCCATTCTGTCCAGTTTCTTGCCGTTGTTGCGAAGAGCACCAACACTGTCTGTGCAACGATGGAACTCAGCAAAGGAATTTCTTGATATCAAGCCTACTATGTTGTATTTGGTTGCCGAGAAAAAGGGCTTTGTGGACCTGCCTGCTGTGGTTGAAGATGATTTAGTTGAACAGTTTGTCCGAGGACATGGCCCAGGAGGTCAGGCAACCAACAAAGACCAATAACTGTGTTGTGCTCAAGCACGTTCCCTCTGGAATTGTAGTGAAGGTAACTCTTTAGAACTTTTACATGCTCACATTGTAACTCGTAATCAAGTACCATGATACTTATTTTCACTTAAATATTTCTAAATAGTAAACACAAAGTCTCCTTTAGATAATGTCCCTTTTTCATTTTCTCCAGTGCCATCAAACCAGGTCGGTGGATCAGAACAGAAAAATTGCCAGATCAATTTTGCAAGAAAAACTAGATGTCTATTATAAAGGAATAAACAGTGAAGTTGTGAAGGAAAGAAAAGAACAACAGTGGAAAAAACAAGAGAAAAAAAGGAAAGCAAAAGATAATTTGGAAAGAAAAAAACAATTTAAATACCTTTTAAAAGAATCTCCAGATGCCACTTAGCTAAAGCATCTTAATAAAGAGTGATTTCTTTATAAACATCAGTACCTTTATCCAGTTATATACAATCATTATGACACCTGTTGACTGGTCAATATTTGTCTTGTGTTGGGTAGGTTTGCTGTAACAACTTTATATTTAAAACAAAAATCACAAAACGCTGGAGTAACTCAGCTGTTCAGAACGTGCACAGTTCACGTCAGGACACTTCTCCAGCAAGGATTTTGCTCAGCATTTGTAGTTCCTTGTGTCAACTTTATATATAAAGCATGAGCTGCAGTTTCATTATGGCTTAAAGTAATGTGTTTTGGATTTAGACCGTTGAACTTTAAACCACGAGCCCCGTTTTTATGGTCAGCTGATCAGGGGCTTGCAGTGGCAGCGGAAATACAAGAGCCTTCATCACACTATCTGAAAAAGGGCGAGGGACATTCTTATTTGTAACTACAAAGTGAATCTTTGAGTTGTTTGGAACTAATTGCAACGACTAAGTATTGTTGCACGGTCATTGTGTTTGTTGTGAGCTACAATGAATTGTCAACAATTTTATCTGTGGGATTTATCACCGCTCTCCCAGATGATGACCTGCTCCGTATTACCCATCCTTGAACTCACCTTCTTCACATTCTTCCCCATGGTAAATACTGACAAGTATTCATTCAGGACCTTGCCCACATCCCCTGGTTCCATACACTGATTACTCCTTTGCTTGGACTGGGGACCTCTCTCTCTCTGACGACACCTGCCCCAGAAATACATAGAGCACCTTGGGATGTGTGGTTACTGTCCACGGGCTTGGACACAACCACCTTACCCTGTTATTCTGGTCTTCCTAAATGTCAGGTCCTCCAGTCCAGAAAACACCCTGGTGAATCTTTTCAGCACTTCCTCCAGCATAATGATAGTGTGGTGACACTACACACAATATCCCAAGCTTGGTCTAACTAACAATTTATAAAGTAGCAGCATAATATCCAAACCCTCTTGTGTTCTATGCCACGACTGATGGACCACCCTATGCCACCACCCTATCGACCTGTCTTGCCACTTTCAGGGAACTATGGACTTGTATGCCTAGATCTTTGCATTAATAAGTCCCTCCTATTTACTGCATCTGAACTAACCCTATTTGCTTCTTACTTGTCACGATTAAATTCCTCTACCATTTAGAGATCACAGGCTCAAAAACGTCAGCCAAAGATCCAGGGAGGCTGGAATTTCTCTCATTCAGTAGTTAGGGTCTGCTATCTGCAAGGTGGTTATTAATTCATAATTAATTTTAAAAGAAAGCATTCAGTGACAATAGGGAACATAAATCAGACTATTTGGACAGCTCTTGCATAGATTAGGTACTCCATAGTTCAGACCCAATGTAATGTCATTTTCTCAAGTAAAGATCAGTGTGAACGGTACACTGCACTCAAGTGGGCACCCAGTTCCCCAGATCATGTGAGCTTGGTCTGGTACCAACCCAGAGCCAAGAAAGGAGAGGTATGAAAAATCAGCTTTATTTCAGCAAGAAAATACAAAGACAGCGTTTAACTTCTGTACAATAGCAAAACTTAAATCTATAGATCAATGAAATTAAACCTTGATCTATTCCTCCAGTTTCTTCTGATGTGCAAAATATTTTTTTTCTCTTGTATCCTGCATCCAATAGACAAAACAACTCTAACACTGGTCTGGCAAGAGGCAGTACGTGGTGCAGCAGTAGAGTTGCTGCATTACACCAGAGACCCGGGTTTCATCCTGACTACGGGTGCTGCCTGTACGGAGTTTGTACGTTCTCTCTATGACCGTGTGGGTTTCTTCCAACACGGCAAAGATGTACAGGCTATTAGGTTAATTCGCTTCAGTTTAAAAAAAAAATTGTAAATTGTCCCTAGTGTGCAGTCTAAAGAGTGAACATAATTAGGAGCCACATTCTTTCCAAAAGGCTATTTATAAATTCACTTAACTACATAACCTGGGCCTTTGTTATACCAAGAGTATTGTCAGTTGTAAAGAAGTAAAATTGTATTCAGTCGATATTCTTTGAGTTCCCCTGAAACAAATCATACATGGTTTGGCTCAAGTACAAAAATGAAAACAAAAGGGTGGTCAAAGAAAATTGCACTTGCAGAAAAAACTGCAGTTCATTGTCATCTCAAACCATGTTAAAAACTGTGATCTTGCATTTCGTTCAGTTTCAGCAAGGCATTCTTGCACTAATCCTCGTGCACGCATTATTCCTAAATATAAAGAGAGAATAATTAGACTATCTTGTCTTGTTCATAAAGATAAACTCACGCTACAAATAACTGAATAGCAACCACCGTTCATTTTTTACTCCAAAACTGACAAAGAAACATCAGTTCTCACTTCAATACCTCTTAATGTGACATCAAGATTCAACTCGTCAAAACTCGCAGAAAGATTACACATAAAGATCAGAAAATGTTGAATGGGTAAGGCTAAAGCGGGGAAGCAGCTCTCATGACAGGTTATTTCAGTCAGTCAGCCGTTTCTCCTTCCACAGATACTGCCTGAAACAATGAGCATTTCCTGCGCTCTGTTTAGATTCCTTCAGTTGTGCAGTTAATTACCTCGTTTTAGACGCTCCATTGCACTTTTATTCCCAGCGTACGATGGTCGAATGTCTTTCTCCAGTTCTTCAATGATAGCAAGGAGCTGTGTGTATTTACTCTGTGGGGCCCGACCACTGTTCATTGTCTAACACAGGACACAAAGTGTTACAAACTGAGACACACTGACCCCAAATGTTGTGTCACTAAAGCCAACAATGGTAATGAACAGAACACAGTAACAGATTGGAGAGTGGGATCAGTAGCATTGCTCTTGCCTAGAGCCCGAATGTCAAGTGGAGCAGCAGCAGTGAATCAAAGATTGTCAGCATGGCGCTGTTGGAAGATCTTGCCTGACCAATCTCATCAAATATTTCAGAGATAATAAAGTGCAGTGTGATTGATGTAGTCGACATGGACTTCAGTTTGCTTTGACATGGTCCAAAATGTTAGAGTCTATTCATCCAAGGCAAGTTGGCAAATTGGATCCAAATGTGGCATGAGGGTAAGGATAGAGGGTAGTAGCCCCCCCCTCGGACATGACTGACCATGGGTGATGCATCCTAGTTTGCAGGTGATGCGTGGTCGGATGCAAGCCTGGGCGATGTCATATGGAGGACAGGCTGTTGCCCATGCAGCACGTCCACCCTCTCCACGTCGCTGATCGATCCAAAGGAACAGCAGGGCTGTTAGTTTGGCACCAGCGCCGTCGCAGGAGCTGCCAGAGCGAGGTTGTAGACAACGACGAACTACCTTAGGGGCTCTGACTCCAGGAGCCTTTTCCATGACAGGATATGGCCACAAGGCAGTGGAGGTTTTAAATCAGTTTTCCCTCTCCTAGATGGACCACCTTCCCAGGCTGACGAGCCCCATCTGCCCGAGGGGGCGGGAGCGTCTACCTTCCTGTGCAGGTCTATAGCACCTGTCCACTGCAGAGGGTGATGTGTTTGTTACTGGAACCCTGGTGTGTAGCAGAGGGGTCGGTGCTAGCACCTTGTTGCTTGTTCCATACAGTAACAAATGACGTGGAGAATAACATTGGAGCAATGACTAGTAAGCAGTGTTGTTGATAGTGAACGGGATAGTCGTAAACTACAGGACAATATCGGGGAGTTGGTAAGATAGGCAGTGGAATAGAACATGTAATTTAGTCCTGATAATTGTGAGGAGATAATGTGCCTTGAGATGACTTAAGGCTATGTGATACTCAATGAATGGGTTAAAAAGGACGGACCTTGTTAATGATGGAGGCCCCTCTGCTTCTGCTGCTCCACATTCAAGGCTGCATTTCATGGCCTCCTGGCAGCAGGATGGAAGAGGCCCGGTGAGTGTGACTGGATGGCTGGTATGCTGTGGTGAGGCTGGAATGAGTGGGTTGTGTCCACACTTTGGGGATAGATGGGGTAGTTGGTACAGGGGGGGATATGGGGACTGGAGAATGAGCAATGGGTGGGGTGCGTAAGACAGGTCAGAGAGAGGGTCGGCTCACAGAGCAGAAACATTAAAGGATTGAGAATTCAGGAGTGGACATGAGTCGGGGACTGAGAAAGTGACTGGTGCAGGCCTGTGATTTTGGGGAGATGATTTACAAGGTTTACAAGTCCAGAACCAGGGGCCATAGTTTAAGAATAAGTGGTAAGCCATTTAGAACAGAGATGAGGAAAAACTTTTTCACACAGAGTTGTGAGTGTGTGGAATTCTCTGCCTCAGAGGGCAGTGGAGGCTGGTTCTCTGGATGCTTTCTCTTGATAGAGAAAGATAGAGTTAGATAGAGCTCTTAGGGATAGCAGAGTTAAGGGATATGGAGAGAAGACAGGAACGGGGTACTGATTGTGGATGATCAGCCATGATCACATTGAATGGTGATGCTGGCTCGAAGGGCCGAATGGCCTCCTCCTGTATCTATTGTCTATTTCCAGGAATCGAGGGCCTGAGTTACAGGGAGAGGTTGGACAGACTTGGACGTTGGGCCGATGGGCCTGCTTGACTTGGGGTGCCGGCAATGAGTTCCCGGGCTTGCCGAGGGAAGTACCGGGGCCCCGGCCGCGGCTCCCCAGGACGGACGGCTTTCATCCCGGCGCCGATGCAACCCGAGGGCGGGGACGGGAAACGGCGCCTCCCACCCGGGGCCGCGGCCCACCAGCGCCCGGGAGAGGCTGCAGATCCCCGGGCCCCAGGAGAGCGTTACTCCTCCATCCTCCCCCCGGACTCCCGCACCGCAGGCCGGTCCCGGTCCCGCTCCCACCCCGCGGCTCCTCGTCCCGCCGGCAGCCGCTGCGGGCCCAGGTGGGGCGGGGCAGGGCACGGCCTGGACGCGAGGCCGTCCCGTGGTCACCGTCTGCTGAGGCTCCGAGCTGCCTAGGCCCCGCTCCCACAGCCCCGGCCCACACACGCCGCCCTCACTCCCCCTCAGGCCTCGGCACCGACCCTCACTCCCCCCGGCCCCGGCCCTCACTCCCCCCTGGACCGGCCCCGGCCCTCACACCCCCCCCCCCCCCCCCCCCAGGCCCGGCCCGGCCCCACACCCACCGCCCTCACTCCCCCCCAGGCCCGGCCCCACACCCACCGCCCACACTCCCCCCCAGGCCCGGCCCCACACCCACCGCCCACACTCCCCCCCAGGCCCGGCCCCGACCCTCACTCCCCCCGGCCCCGGCCCTCACTCCCCCCGGACCGGCCCCGACCCTCACTCCCCCCCAGGCCCGGCCCCACACTCCCCCCCAGGCCCGGCCCCGGCCCACACTCCCCCCGGACCGGCCCCGACCCTCACTCCCCCCGGACCGGCCCCGCCGCATCCTCTCCCCTCACCATCATCATCATCTCTGCCGCTGCCGCGCTCAGGTCTTGTCTGCAAAGCGGCTGATTGTGGGAACTGGTTATTTTCATGGGTTAGTTTAATTAACCCCCTTCAGTAAACTCCGTCCGTCAGACTCACGTTGTCTCCTCCGACTGTTTAAAAAAACTCTTGAGACAAAGGCTGCTTCCCGAGTTCAGATATCCTGGTGCATCCTCATTCCGCCGCTGCCCGCACACACAGGGATATTGACCCGTCCCAACGGGGAAGCTTACCATCCAATTATTTATTTGCCTTTATCAATATAATTTTGGTGATTTATACACAAGCCTTATGGGCCATAAATTTGATAGTGGTCTCACTTCAGAGTTGTACAACAAAGAAACAGTCCCTTCGGCCCCATGTTGACCTTTTTGTTTTACCATACATACTAATCCCATTCAGCACATTATGCTTTGCCCATTTGTGTCCGTCCGCATCCATCTAAACCTGTGAATATATCCGATTCCACTTCCTCCTCCGGCACTGTTTTCCCCACATCAATCACTAAAATTATACTCATACAGCATGGGTAAGAGGCCATTCATCCCATGGGTTAATCCCATCTGACAGAACATGGGTGGCGATTACTCAAGAACAACCATAAGACCCTGAATTTGGAACTCAGCACTACAATGCCCATGGAAGTGAAGCCAGCCAGTTCACCAGTCTTGTGCTTTTTATGTCAAATGTGATTTGCAATTAATTGTACCTCAGAAAGTCTCAAGTAACTAGAATTAATACTAATTTGAACTAAAGCTTAGTTTGAGAATTCCTTGCTCAATCTGCCAGTGGCTACCCCAGGAGAATGACAGAGTAGACTTGATGGGCCGAATGGTCTAATTCCACTCCTAACATGAGCTTATTATAACTACAACACTTACAGGAAGATGTTGGCCCTAAATACTTGCTACTCTTTTGAATGCTTCTAAGGTGCAGATGGAACTTGCCTGCCCCTTGCTGCTCCTGGTTTACTGTAATGACATTAACCTTTCTCCTCATTTAATACTTTTATTTCTGGGTATCCTTTTCTTCTTAACTATTTTCTAATCCTTTTCCCTGCACCTGTTAGAGATACAGCTTGGAAACATGCCCATCAACCCACCAGGTCCACAATCTCACTGGTTCTACATGATCCCACTTTTGCATCCACTCCCTGCACTCGGGGCAATTTACAAAGGCCAATTAACCTACAAACCCACATTTCTTTGGGATGTGGGAGAAAACCCACATGGTCACATTGAGAACATGCAAACTCCACACCGAGAGCAGCCAAGGTCAGGATCAAACCTGGGTCTCTGGCACCAAAGCAGGAGACTCAGCTACCAGATGCTCCTTACCGATAACATTTAGTCTTTATTATTGTTTGAATTCAGCTCAACCTCTGCACATCAATTAACCCAATTTTTTAAGGATTAAGGAGAGGATTGCAGGGAGGAAACGACAAAGCAGCCAGTTGACATCAACACCGCTGTACAACGGATCCTAAAGTCTCACTTTATTGCAGAATTGTAGTGGTTAGTTTGGAAGTGAGCTGACAAAACCCACATGAAGAAATTAAACTATTATTCATCATTCATTAACGAGAGCTCTGAACGGCATCATAAATAGACAGGGAGAGTAAAGCTTTACAATTACCAAGGCCAAATATTCTTAGTTTGACCAACATAACAGAAAGTATATTAACGACATTCGTCAAGTGAATCTTGATATTGAATTGAAATGAGTGGAGTGCACACAAGCTGAGGTGACTTTGTGATGCCCAATTTAAAAAGACAAAAAAACTACAATGAGAACCAGCACCATAGATATTGAGAAAACAAATACAGTGACTCAGGAACCAGAGCCAAATAAGATTTAAATTCTCAAGGCAAATGTTCCCAAGTCACAGACAACTGCAGAAGGAACCAGGCAGCCAAAGAATAAAACACTTGAAAACTGGTGATAAAAACCTAACAAACACCATCTGACTGTCATCATCAACCCCCCATAATCAGACAAATGAGGACATTTTGCAACACCTTCACTGTTCACCAAGGCAACAGAAGTAGAATTTAGACACAACCAGTTTATAATATTCTATTTTTTTTTATAATTTGTGCTGTTCAGTCACACCCATACGCATGCTCACACATACTCTGTATCCTTCCTATAGATAGACACATATAGGGAGTGTGCACCTCTTTCCATCTTTTAAAAATTCTACACCGGTTTCCATTAATACAATATGATTTATTAATAGCTTGCTGCAAGAGCCTCGTGCCTTGCAGTAACTTATTGTTGACAATTCTAAATTTAAATATACAATTATAAACAATTGAGTATCTTCAGTAGTGCAACTTGTGCCAGCTTGAAATGGCAAAACTTCCTTCACTATTCTGATAAAGTTGACAAAACTATTTATAGTCAAAACAAAGTATTGGTATCATAGCTGAGACTATACACATTTGTACAGTACAAGTTTTACTAACTGAATATAGACACTCTGTTAAATACTTAACAGCATTGAATTGTGTGAACAGCACTTAAGGACACCGCACACAGTGCAGTCGTCTCCAAAGACTCCCTTCATACATTTGACACCCGACTAAGCAATTGGCTTCACCAGCATGTGAAACGTGCAACCAATGTACCATGAATCAGTCAGTATGCACAAGAGTACAAGATGTACATCTTTAACTTGAATTACAAGCTTTGATACTTCTCACGACCGACAAGTGGCAGTATTAAAACTTCCACCACCAGCCATGCTGACATGCATTACTGTCATCTGCAATATTCCACTATGATTCAAATGACAGTTTGTATACAAACTGCTCTCTGGTTTGTTGAAGGATGTGGTTTAAACTATAAGAGTTGGGTAAAATTGCATGGAAGAAAATGAGTAACCAATAGCAGGGGAGCGATTAAATATGATGGAGCTGTTATAAAGTGGTTCTGAGAATTTTAATATATAAAAAAAAAAAATCACCAGATAATTTAAGCTTGTGCCATGAAACACTGAAATACAGAACATACAGTTTGTCGTTACCCAGAAATTATATACTGTGGAGAAAGGAAACATATCAACATATTCAAAACAGCTTCTGTATAAAGCAATTAGATCTCTGCCCTCATAAATCTTCAAATATACTGCCTCTTTTTTTTTTTTTTAAATATGCTGCGATTTTTGCAAATTTTTTGCATCTTATTTACATCCTGCTTATAGGATATACATGATAATCAAACCCTGAATAAATGTTTGTTCAGTTTTTAAGACTGCAGGTTAACAAACCCACGCTAGAATTAGGACAAATCCTACGGAGCTGCTACTGCACTAAGTTGTATTTAAGATGAAACATTCTAGGCGGTTTCAGCGAGTGACGCAGCCTTCAACATGCCTCCAGCACCAGAGCACCCACACTTGTAACAGGGCACAGAATGGCCTCACTCATGCTACAGAACAGGACATAGGAAGTTATGTTGAAGGCAAGGTATTTGACTGGTGTGCAGAATGGGCACACACTCACCTCCATTACTGAAAGGGCAGAAATGGACGTTGAAAGTCATAGCAGCTAGTGTCAGAAGAGAAAGTGCCGACAGAGTTTCAGGAGGAAAAGAAAAATCAGTAAAGACGTCCCAATGTCCAGGCCTTCAACTGTCACCCATTCAATCAGATTCTTCTGATTTAATTAAAGGCAATCCCAGAGTCACTATTATCATCAATACTTCACTAATCAAGGAATCTCTTTGGAACATGACCGGGAATTCCTGCAAATAGTGAAGGTCGCAGGGCGCTACACCTGCCAATTGCAGTTGGAGTGGCTTCAGGCCAGCAACTATGTGTTGCTCACGTGGCTCATGCTCTGCGGATGCAGTTGTTGCCACATCTGTTGCTGCTGCAGAGCCAGCTGCTGCGACTGGTCCGAAGTCGACAGAATGTTCACCAACGGTGAGACACAGTTTTGAGGAATGATCAAACCTGCGGAGACGAGAAAATCAAGATTAAAGGGTTGAAAATCAGAGCCGTCACCGCAGCCGGCACTTACGCCAGTCATATAGCACGGAAACAGGGCCTTCGGCCCAACTTGCCCAGGCTGACCAAGATGC
This sequence comes from Malacoraja senta, assembly GCA_038087875.1. NCBI lineage: Eukaryota > Metazoa > Chordata > Chondrichthyes > Rajiformes > Rajidae > Malacoraja > Malacoraja senta. The sequence continues at coordinate 151,534 of CM075980.1, read as the reverse complement.
CCCATCTACACTAGCCCCACCCGCCCACATTTGGCCCATATCCCTCTAAACCTTTCCTATAAATGTATCTGACCACTTCAGTGATTTATTTATGGAACGGATGTGATCAGCACACAGCAGGCCAGACCTCACTCCCCCAAACACTGCTGCAATGAGATATGTACACATACACCAGGCCACAAACTCACCTACAATCCTTTGCCCATCTTCCGTTTTCAATCGCACAATCTGCATTTTTACATTTGTCCCACTCACTGACGCCAAGACACCTTCCACCTTGGTCCAGACACTAAGAACCGAGCCGCAGAGGACATGGTACGTGCGGCACCGCAGTCCAATTTCACAAACCATTCCAAGGCTCACCTTTTTGCAGTTTCCGCGCCTATTAAGACAAGACAGAATAACGATCAACAGTTTTGCATCTGAAAAACCATTATCCTCAAAAACACTTCTAGAATGGAAGTGCACTGTGGATTATCTTCTGTTGACACGCACGCTGGACTATTCAATTCAATTCAATCTTTAATTGTCATTGTGCAGTGTACAGTACAGAGACTAACACGGATCTCCAGAAATGGACATGATATCTCCACATTGTGTCAACTTGATCACTAACAGAATTTCAATGCCTTGGAGTGGGTGTAGAAGAGGCTCCACAGGATGCTGCTTAGATTGGAGTGCATTAGCTGTAAGGAGAGTTTGGACAAATTTGAATTGTTTTCTCTGGAGCATCAGACACCTGAGAGGAGACCTGACAGAATTATATAAAATTTAAGAGGCACAGTTAGGGCAGATAGCCCTTTTCCCCCAGAGTGGAAATATCAAATAGATGACATCATTTTGATGCGAGAGGTAGAACATTTAAAGATTTGAGGCAAGTTTTCTTGACATACAGAGAATGGGAGGTGTCCGGAATGCATTGCCGGGGGATGTGGTGGAAGCAGACATTAAACTTATGATTAAGAGGCATTTAGGCAAGACACGAACAGGCAGGGAATGAAAGGATATAGACCATGCACAAGTGTATGATCAGTTTAAATTGGCATAATGGACAGCAGACAGCACTTCCTTAAGTACCCTGCATCTCAGGGTTCTTAAGGAAGTGGCTCTAGAAATCGTGGATGCATTGGTGATAATTTTCCAATGTTCTATAGACTCAGGATCAGTTCCTGTTGATTGCAGGGTAGCTAATGTTATCCCACTTTTTAAGAAAGGCGGGAGAGAAAACAGGGAATTATAGACCAGTTAGCCTGACATCGGTGGTGGGGAAGATGCTGGAGTCAATTATATAATATGTAATAGCCTCACGTTTGGATAGCAGTAACAGGATCGGTCTGAGTCAGCATGGATTTACGAAGGGGAAATCATGCTTGACTAATCTTCTGGAATTTTTTGAAGATGTAACTAGGAAAATTGACAACGGAGAGCCAGTGGATGTAGTGTACCTGGACTTTCAGAAAGCATTTGTTAAGGTCCCACATAGGAGATTAGTGGGCAAAATTAGGGCACATGGTATTGGGGGTAGAGTGCTGACATGGAGAGAGAAGTTGTTGGCAGACAGGAAACAAAGAGTAGGGATTAACGGGTCCCTTTCAGAATGGCAGGCAGTGACTAGTGGGGTACCGCAAGGCTCGGTGCTGGGGCCGCAGCTATTTACAATATACATCAATGATTTGGATGAAGGGATTCAAAGTAACATTAGCAAATTTGCAGATGACACAAAGCTGGGTGGCAGTGTGAACTGTGAGGAGGATGCTATGAGAATGCAGGGTGACTTGGACAGGTTGGGGGAGTGGGCAGATGCATGGCAGATGAAATTTAATGTGGATAATGTGAGGTAATCCACTTTGGTAGCAAAAACAGGAAGGCCGATTACTATCTAAATGGCGTCAAGTTGGGAAAAGGGGAAGTACAACGGGATCTGGGGGTCCTTGTTCATCAGTCTATGAAAGTAAGCATGCAGGTACAGCAGGCAGTGAAGAAAGCGAATGGCATGTTGGCCTTTATAACAAGAGGAGTCGAATATAGGAGCAAAGAGGTCCTTCTGCAGTTGTACAGAGCCCTAGTGAGACTACAACCGGAGTATTGTGTGCAGTTTTGGTCCCCTAATTTGAGGAAGGACATTCTTGCTATTGAGGGAGTGCAGCGTAGGTTTACAAGGTTAATTCCCGGGATGGCGGGACTGTCATATGCTGAGAGAATGCAGCGGCTGGGCTTGTACACTCTGGAGTTTAGAAGGATGAGACGGTATCTCATTGAAACATAAAAGATTGTTAAGGGTTTGGACACGCTAGAGGCAGGAAACATGTTCCTGATGTTGGGGGAGTCCAGAATCAGGGGCCACAGTTTAAGAATAAGGAGAAAGCCATTTAGAACGGAGACGAGGAAACACTTTTTCTCACAGAGTTGTGAGTCTGTGGAATTCTCTGCCTCAGAGGGCGGTGGAGGCAGGTTCTCTGGATGCTTTCAAGAGAGAGCTAGATAGGGCTCTTAAAAATAGCGGAGTCAGGGGATATGGGGAGAAGGCAGGAACAGGGTACTGATCGAGGATGATCAGCCATGATCACATTAAATGGTGGTGCTGGCTCGAAGGGCTGAATGTCCTACTCCTGCACCTATTGTCTATTATGGACCAAAAGGCCTATTTCAGTGCTGGACTCTTCAGAAGTTGATAAATTAATGATACAGATCACTAGGTAGACTAATGGCAGAGAATAGAAAACGACATAACTAGCATAACTAATTATAGGATAAAATAAATAAGACAATATTAAAAATACAGTGGAGTAATACAGTGGATCAGGCAGCATCTCTGGATAGGTGACATTTTGGGTCGGGACCCTTCTTCAGACTTCTCTATAAGATACCAACATAACTAACATCAGTTGAGGCAAGGGGTAGGAGGGGTTCAAAGACAGAATTTTTAGTTTCGGACTCAAGACAATTTTTTTAATTCAAGAAGCGACTGCGAGACATGAATGCTCTGTTCCAGCAGGTGGCAGAATATGAAACGTTGCTCACATTCACTGCAGCAACAATTTACAATATGGAAACCACTATCCAGCTGTTCACATACACGTAATCAAATGACAGGGCGATACCCATCCACAGACCAGGCTCTAACCCTAACCAGGTAAAGAGCTACACATAGTCACCGGAATTGTTGGCCAAGGCCTCAGTTAGTTGAACTGCAGTTGCAGCTAAAAATTGGATAGGAAAACCTCAAGCAAGGAGTTAAGATACAGACCGAACTGAAGCCATTACCCATTCAACAAGTGGATAGCACAGAAACAGAAAGTTGGACTGTGGTAGGCAACTAGTAGTGGTACCAAGGCAATGAGCCCAGCACCAAATAGCACAAATTAAGTCTGAAGAAGGGTCTTGACCTGAAACATCACCCATTCTTTCTCTCCAGAGATGTTGCCTGTCCCGCTGAGTTACACCAGCTATTTGTGTCTATCTTCAGCACAAATTAAAACATTGTTAATGATACTAACCAATATGCATGAGTGCACGTGTCTGCAGAGGACTTGTACTGCTCCAACCAATGCAACTCTGCTTCCCCAGAGGAGACCTGCGATGGCAGTCACAAAAGGTTAGGAGCTCAAGATCACACCGCCCACAGCATCAGTTAGTAACATTATTAATATGGCAGCAGACATGCTCACAAACACATTCATCAAAAACATGGCAACATTTCGTCAATGCCAGACCCAGAACTTTCCCCATTACCATGACACAGGAAGTCATATTTGGATCATGGGGTCAATGTCACCTGTGAGCATTCCCATTAATCTACCCCCCAACTTACTCCCTATAACCTGTTCTCTCTCATCTACTGCCATCGTCCCCTCATTCTCCTAGCAACTGCAACTTGAAAATGGCGGCAAACTGGTGTCTCAGTGCACTGCTACTATACACTTGCACTGCATCTGAGATGCTTATCTAAGATGTATCTTAGTACTTATGTATAGTGATACTTGTACTGAACTGTACACAAAAATGCATTTCACTGTACCTCGGTGTATGTGACAAATAAAGTCCCATACCATACTAATTTACAGTAGCTAATTTACCCTAGCCGCACATCTTTGCGATGTGTCAAAGTCACAGCATGAAAATAGACCATTCGGCCCACCACGCCCATGCCAGCCAGAGAGAGGGAGGGAGAAACATGGAAAACCCGCGAGAGCACCCAGTGACGGTGGTGTGTGGATCGTTGCACCTGGAGCTGTGGGGCAGCGACGTGCCACTGCGCTGCTTGAGGAAACAAAGCAACATTATGTCAGTAACCGGCATGTCCACATACCACTAGGTTTGTTTAGCAAATTTCCCTTCACCTTTTTATACTTCTTTTTTACGTCAATATAATTCTCCAGCTTGAGCTGTTTGCCAGTGTTTGGTCTGTACATCATAAACAGTCTCTTCTTGATGTTAACTTCCTTCACAAGGATTGCTGTCTTTTTATTATTTCTTATCTAGAACAAAAGGACATAATTACATTTGCTATTAATTAATTAATTAGTTCTGTACAGTACTCTCCCATTTCACTGCCAATGTACAAAAAAAAGACATTTGATGATATTGGAAGGATATCTTTTAATACCAATTCAGTTCCAGCTCAAGGACAAGTGTTATTGTAACGTGCAGCAGGATGTGATCCACAACACCAGCCACAGTCTTTACTTCACCCCTTTCCCTTCACATACCTGCATTGACAGATAGAAGCCGTCATCCGTTCCCATTTGCTCTGCCCAAATCTTTGTAGCTTCTTCCCAGGACATTCCTCTTTCAACACTTACCTACGAAGATACATGCTTTGTTAAAACTCCAAAATTGTGGTAATCAAACTCTTACAAATTCTATTAGGGTATTTGAGTTTCATGTCATCTTCAATCATAGTTATGATAGCTGTGCTCCTCAGCTGCACAACGTAATGGGCTGGGAATAGGAAACGTTCCCATTTGGAGCAACCTGTAAATAGCCGAGTTCATCTGCTAGATCAACTGTTCAATATGATTCCGTATAGTAGTAAAAGTCAACTTGATTGTCAATTCAAATAATGCAACAAGTAGTTACAGAGGATTGAAATTGCGTTTCCCCATACTCCAATGTGCAAGTAATATTTATAACACAGACAGACAATATACCAATAAAGATAGACAATGGACATATACATTATATAAAATATTCACAGTGTGCCAGAGTGTAGTAAAATTTTGAGGTATGTTATTAAGGTGCAATAATAAAAGGTGCAATATAGAAAAGTGCAAATAGCATACTGCAGACATTGAGTTAAAGTTAATTTGACAGTCAGTTGGTCTTTGTTTGTGTAATGTTCATGGAATTTTCTTGAGTGTGTTGAGTAGCCTGATGGCCCGAGGGAAAAAGCTGTTTTTGAATCTGGTGGTTTTGCTCCGCATGCTGCGGTAGCGCTTGCCGGATGGTAGGAGGGTGAACAGTTTGTGTGCTGGGTGGGTGGTGTCTTTGATGATATTGGTTGCTCTCTTGCGACAGCGAGATGGGTCTACATTCAATCATAAGCAGCAGGAGTGAGTTACAAATGGTCTCAACATCCAAAGCTTACCCAAGATCTCACCTCCCGATAGCTGAGCAGCCATTCCCTACAGCAGCTCATACACCTTAGACAAGGACAGAACTCTGCCTTAATGGTGTTCTCACACAACTTTGAAGAGCCTTTGTGCTGAACCTCAGGAAAAGGCCTGGTTAAAAGGAAAACCAAAGATCCAAAATACAAACCACCTCACCAAAAGGGTATAGCCACTTACAGTATACAGTTCAACACGTCCTGACACCGAATATCCAGGAGTAAGGAATTTTTTAGCTTCTAGTTTCTTCACCTTCTCATCCCCAGAACCCAGATCTGTCCAAAATGAAAAGCAAAAATTGGTAAATCGATGAATAAATTTATAAAAATAAATTACAATATAAAATAAAGGACTTACCTAAAATTCCCATATCATATCTTCCATTCTTTTTAGCATTGTGAATGACAGCGGTTAAAGTATCTGAAAAATACTGGAAGAGTGCGTTCTGTTGGTGCACCTCCATGCCCAGGATCCGGTTGAGGAATTTGCCGATATTGTTGTAATCTGCAATGCATTAACCACATCGTCAGCCAAGGGGCCTGGATTGCAGAAACACGCCTTAAGATCAGACTTTCGTGAAAATGTTACCTTTATCCAGTGTAAGCAGTCCTGAACGGTCTTCCATATTTATTAAACCAACACCAATTAATCCCTGTCGAACATCTAGAGATACAAAGGCACAGAAGAGGTTACCTGCAATTAGCTTAATAAAGAAATTAAAACCAAAACAAATTGGAAAAAAAAGCAAACAAAAGATAAAGGGGAAGCAATTATTAGAGCACGTTTAGAGCTGATTAAAGGACCAATAGATGGAGATGCAATTCTTCAGATCTTGCAACTTTCCACTTTCATTACTGTTAATATCCATGGTGATACTTGTTGGGTTAAAACATGAGGACTTATATTCTAAAAGCAGTAATGTTAGTTATGCTCTACACTACTGTGGATACTGCCTTGGCTTAACACGCCCAGAACTCAAGTGGCAAAAATAATCAAGCAGGAAATGTGCGAGTTAGCACCAGAAAAAGGGGCATGACTCTGACTCATCAGCATCTGAGACCTTCCACATAGGCACATAGATGTGCAGCGAATGGAGGGACATGGATCATGTGCTGGCAGATGAGATTAGTTGATCTTGGCGTCATGTTCAGCACAAACATGTGGGCCGAAGGGCCTGCTATTGTGCTGTATTGTTCTATATTCTAAAAAGCAAAGGCAAAAAGAAAAGCATGGCTCGCTCAATGAGGTTAATAATAAAAGCATTGAATGTCTAGGTAGTTGAACCGTCCTGTGGGCAACATTGCTGTATCATCTGGGGAATTCATAACAGATCCTGCATCCTTGGGGACCATCAGCACACAAAGTGTCTACAGCTGCTCACACTCAAGGTGTTTCAGCCTTGACGCAGGAAGGGGCCATTCTTAAAAATGGATGTGCCACCACAAGTGGAGTCGTGTTACAGGACATGAGGTGTTTAAACTCATCACGGTGTACCATATGAAACAAATCAACAGCTTGGTGTTTATATCATGGTCAGATAACAAACAGCTCACTGGAAGAGCTGTTGACGTATCTATATGAAATGTGCAAAGTTAATACAGCTCCCTTTTGCGAGCTGAGTGATCACGTGAATTGTGTGCAGACTTCACAAAAAACCTTTAAGCACCATTCCATGTAGTTAAGTTTGTTCTGTTTGACGTGCAGCTTTACTGAAAGGAAATCTGACAATCAATTTGAATTCATTTATGTAAACAGAAATGAGATAAATGACGGGACACAGGAAAACTTCCTTTTCTTTAACATGTGCTGTGGAACCTTACACATTTATCTGAAGATTCAGGCACAGAGAATTCTTCATCCAATATTGCAAGGATTGTATATGAACTTATGCTTCTGAGGCAGTCTCAACTAAGATGGAGCGCTCAAACTCTCTGCTGTGAAGTTGGAACCATAACTAACTAATCCAGAATTAGAATGCTGTAAATGAACCAAGGCTGCATTAACCGTAAAAATGAATAGGTGTGAAAGAACAATTTTACTTGGGTGACAAGAACTTTAGAAAGCAGATTAAACCAAGCATAGAGTTCATAACAGTGGATACAAGTTAAATAAGAGTGTGTACTGTACCTTTGAAGAATTCCCCAAAGTAGTCTTTCGGTGATGACACCAGCGGACTGTCTAGATTTACAATGGACTTCATGACTATTTCCAAGGCATTCCGTCCATACTGTAGAAGTAGCAAACAGTCCATCACCACATTAGAATTGTGGCAGCCTATCAGATTATGTGCATACAACATATGACTTCATTCACAATGAGCCTGAATCTTATTGCCACATCCTGGTTTTTGTTTTGATGAATTAAAATTACTGTGGTCATGCCATTTCTCATTTCAATTGCAAAATACATGCAATAACTTAGAAAAGTGACTAAATATTAAATAAATTGTGAAAAGTAAAATAAGCAACTGTAAAACCCCATTATTCCACACCCAGATAATTAGAACATTACCTTGTTATCAAAGTTAAACCTGCTCAGGTCTCTGGTTTCAGTGGCACGTCTATCACCATGAGTTAGGGCACCCTGTCCAAAAGGTAAAACAAAGTAAACATCCTAGAAAAAAACCCTCAAAAACTGTAGGTGCTGCGAATTTGAAATTGAAAGAGAAAGTGTTGGAAAACACTGATCAGATCAGACATAATCTGGAGGAATTGTTCTCTGGTTGAAGATACTGGTTGGAACCAGGAAGTAAGGTATACAAAAATAATATGCTTCATATCATTAACATGAGGCAATGGTGCACTCCAAGTACAGAGGTTACAATGCTTTCTGAAGCTAGTCTTACATACGGGTCTGTTGTGAATTCCAACTTCCTATGCAACGAATAACATCAAAGTATCTAGCTCCAGCCATTGTTAAATCCCCAAGATGATTTCTGAAACATGTTCATAAAAAGGTCCCTTCAATACTGCCCAAGCAGCTGCTCATAAGGTCATATGTCATAGGAGCAAAATTAGGCCATTCGGCCAATCGAGTCTACATTCAATCATGGCAGATCTATCTTTCCCTCTTAACCCAATTCTCCTGTCTTATGCCCATAACCGTTAACCATCACCTTTTCAAGAATGCAACTTTCTCCTCTCTGGAGGAAATTGTGCTGGCTGATTGTGAAAGAGGCTGTTAAATGTCTTTCTTCTTTCCTTTCCCATCTGCTCAGTTGATATTGATGCTTCGATATGCTTTTGCAGAATATATTTTATATATTTTACCATGGTCAATGAAGTAAATTCAGTCATTTCATGAACTTCTTTAGCAGATCATGAAAGCAAATAGACTGCAAACATATCAACTGCAGAAAGATCCCAACCTTTCAGATCTAGTTGGCAAGTAATGAGGATGGAATAGGGAGAAAGACAACTAATAAAAATGAACCTGGGTGGCAACCTTTTGGGGCAGTTTTTTTAATTTCTCCAATTTGTTGGACTTGGTGTGAAACTGGAAATGCAACCTTGTTGGAAATGTTGTTTTAAAAGTTATGAACTTACCAAACTTTCAAGCCTCTTTGCAACAATAGAAGCAAATCTCTGTTCACCTGCCAATTCAGATATTAGAAAAACATACTCGGGAGAAGTCACCTGGTTTGACCGATGTGTTCTACCTGTGAATCAAACAATAATCAGTTTCCAGTTCCAGCAAAAGCAAAAGATTTACCCAAAATCCGTTGATCTTAAAAGTCTCAGATCCATTAATTACAGCTGCAGATATTCAGCAGTGGAGCAGATGCCTGCTGATGGCAATCAGTGGTGAGGAATTTGAACATTTGGGTGATTTTGGCCAACAATTCCCTAGCTTCAGACATTACATCTAACTGGCACAGTCGGTCTTCCACCAATTGTCTAAAATAAAGTTACTAAACTTCATGTACAGAGAGGAGGGAACAAAACTGTGGCGGGCTCTCACCAAACTGTTGAATGGCACGGTCTGCACTCCAAGGCAGCTCCAGTGTCATGTGCACCCGTCGCCGTTGGTTCTTTACTCTGCGATCTGCTTGCAATGAAATCCCAGAACTGGCTGCTTCCGAAATTATCGCAATATTCTGGTGTGCAAAAAACAATAATCAAAAATGATAATCAGAGCATCGCCTGTAAAATAAATGTCTGACGAGAACTCCTCATACCTTCTCTCCATTCATAAACCGATGCTTTTCCGTGATGTTGAGGATTTCCACAGGAACATCAAGTTCGGACCGAGACTCGTAAGATATACTGCCATCATCGTTGCTCACAACCCTACCTTTCCGGCCTGTCATCTAGAAAACAACATTTCAATTCAAGAAGTTTAGCAACATTTGAATTACAGGAACATTTCAATATATCAAACAAGGAACAACAGTAATTAAAGATGAATACTATGAACAACTTAGTCATTAATATGATTTCATAAGCATAAGCAGAATATTGCCTTTTGTCAAGTATGACATTTTACCAACTTAAAATCTTATTTTCTGAAATTAGAAAAAGCTCTAGGAAGTAATTAAAAATAAACACGTTTAATAGCTGTCTTTTAAACTGGATTCTGATATCACAAATTTTATATGGGACTATAAATCCCATAGAATTCAAAGAAGACATTTGTGCAAACCTAAAGAATTTGGTGGATTAACACTCCCTAATTTTTTGTATTATTATTGGGCAGCAAATGTCAAAAATGTGATTCACCTGTTGGACAACTCTGCCCAACGGGTGGATTGGATAGTAATGGAGAGAGAGGATTGCTCCCCTTTTAATATAGGAGCGATCCTTCTCTCACCAATAAAACTCACAATATACAGTAAAAATCCAATTATGCATAGTACAATTAGAATTTGGAAACAAATAAAATTAACCCTAAAATTAAGAAACCTATCGCTTCTCTCTCCCATAGTTAATAATCCATCGTTTAAACCATCCATTATAGATAAATCATTTACACATTGGGAAAGAATAGGAATTAAAACGTTTGGAGACATGTATGAAACTGGATTTTTTAAAATCATTCCAACTACAACTTAAATACAATCTGAGAAGTAATCAATATTTTAAATATTTTCAAATCCGTGATTATTTGAAAAAATACACAAGAATATCAAAATTTGTCTCCAGACCTATTTGACGAAGCAATGAATATAAAGGCAGAATCAACTAATTTAATATCATACTTGAATAATACAGGGCTCGAAATTAGCGGTTGTCCGGGTGCCACTGACCACTCAAAGCGCCACCGGGCAACCTAAACACCGAGTCATTTTGCCCGGCTTGGCAACCAGATACTGGTTTGTACCGAAGATAGACACAAAAAACTGGAGTAACTCCGCGGGTCAGGCAGCATCTCTGGAGAATAGGAACGTGACGTTTCGTGTCGGCGGCGGCTGTGCGGGGCAAAGATACTAGATGCGGTGTGAGGAAGGGTCGGAGCGAATGACGGGCCCCGAACAGCGGCAGCAGCGGCCGCGATAGCGGCTCCATCTCCTCCTCCTTCCGCTGCTTGCCACTCCGCTAACGGCGATAACCGCTTTCGAAACAAACCCTCCCGCACGCCGAGGCCGGGAGGGACGGGGAGGCCTCGGCGTGCAGGAGCGGTTTGTTTCGAAAGCGGTTATCGCCGTTAGCGGGTTTGCAAGCAGCGGCCCTTATCAGGGCGGGCGAGGGGCAGGAGGAGGCGGTGGAGCCGCTGTGCGGGGCCCGTCATTCGCTCCGACCAGTCTGAAACAGCTGCACCAAAGATCCGAAAGCTATACGATCTCTGAGCTGCATCGCCTGGCCCGGCCCCGCACCTTGCTGTTGGCTGGCGGAGGAGGTAGGCAGTGGCGAGGAGTTCCCAACGGCCAAGGCAGCGGGGCGATGTTGTCCGAGGAGCGCTGACCTTCCTTACTCCCCACCTCGCCCTCTCTCTTGTACGCCCCTCCACCCCCTTATCCCGGGACCCCTCCACTCCATCCCGCACTGATCCCCATTCCCGCCTCTATTCAGTCCTCCCCTGTGCTCCCCTCCCCATCTACTCCCCCCCCCATCTATTCATCCTGCGCTGATCACCCTATCCACCTCGCATTGATTCTCCTGCCACCCACCCCCCCCCCCCATCCATCCTACACTGGTTCCCCAATTCACCCTGTACTTACCCCTTTCCCATCCATCCTGCACTTCTCCTCCATCCATCCTGTACTGATCCCCAATCCATCCTGTACTAATCCCCCATCCATCCTGTACTAATCCACACATTCATCCCATACTGACCAACCCTCCATTTACCCTGCACCTTCCCCCCTTCCCCTCATTCATCCTGTAGTGATCCCCCATTCATCCTGTAGTGATCCCCCATTCATCCTGCACAGACCCCCCCCAATTCATCCTGCGCTGATCTCCCCCCCCATCCATCCTGTACTGATCCTCCCATTCAAGAAGAATGGGGGGAACAGTCTGAAGAAGGGTCTCGACCCGAAACCTTGCCGATTTCCTTCGCTCCATAGATGCTGCCTCACCCGCTGAGCTTCTCCAGCACTTTTGTCTACCCCATCCATCCCGTACTGAACCCCCCCATTCAACACCACTGACGAGATGAGAAAAACATTTTTCACACAGAGAGTGGTGAATCTCTGGAACTCTTTGCCACAGAAGGTAGTTGAGGCCAGTTCATTGGCTATATTTAAGAGGGATTTAGATGTGGCCCTTGTGGCTAAAGGGATCAGGGGGTATGGAGAGAAGGCAGGTACAGGATACTGAGTTGGATGATCAGCCATGATCATATTGAATGGCGGTGCAGGCTCGAAGGGCCGAATGGCCTACTCCTGCATCTATTTTCTATGTTTCTATGACATCCCCCATGCTCTCCTCACAATTTTACCTACTCCAACCAACACGTACAAATTCACCTGCCTCAATCCATCCATTCTGCACCGACTGCCTTCTAACCCCCCCCACCCCCGCCATCTATCCACCCCACACTGATTCACACACACCCCCCTCCCAGACCCCATTGTGCTGGAAATGTCTTCAGAGCGAACATTGACTATGTTTGATAACGGAATGCAATCAAATGTGTTTTAATTCCCAATGTTATTATTTGTTTTAATCCATAAAGATGGATGAATTAAATTGTGAACACGTGAAACATTAAAACCGCAGTGTTCGATTGTCACTGCTACCATTGACATGTTATTACAGAATTCATTTTAATGGCAAATCAATGCTCTTAATATGGAGTATCAGTACTGTAGTTATTTAATGAGCAACAATCATAACTATACGTACGCATATATTTTACCATGGTCCAGGATTTATTGACACATTTTTGTTTGGAAGTGGAAAGAACTAATAGAAATTGCATTAATTGCAATGTGTAAAAAGAGTTGAGATACTGTCTATTAATTTTGCTGCATGTCATTGTGGGATATATCATGTCTTGATTGGTGAATATGTTTAGCTTGTGACTTTATTTGAAGCAGAAATAATATGTGAATGCTTCATTGCTCCAAGCACATTATCGCACGCGTCATGCAAGCCATCTTAAATGACCACCTAAACTGTCATTTGGCAACCTAAAAAGCTGCCAAGGTTGCCCGTCTGGCAACAGAGAAAAAAAGTTAAGCGAGAGCCCTGTAATATCATCCTAAATATAGAAATACCATCATCCGATAGAATTAGAAGAGATTGGGAACAAGAACTAGCTATAAAAATCTCAAAAGAGAGTTGGGATAAACACTTGCTATATGTGCACAAATGCTCGATCAATGTAAGACATATTCTAATCCAATTCAAAACCTTACATAGACTATATTACTCAAAAACTAAAATAAGTAATTTTTTTCCAAATGTCTCCCCCATCTGTGATAAATGTCTATCCCAAGAAGCAACTATAGCACATTCCTTTGTTTTTTGTATAAAAATCCAAAATTTTTGGAATTAAATCGATGAAATTTTTACAAAATTATTTAAAATAAAACTGAAACCGAACGCAGAATTGATTGTTTTTGGAACTATGGAAGCCAGCTTTGAGCTGACTTCGTTCCAAAAGAGCTTCCTTAATTACGGCAATAATGGCAAAAAAACATACTTAAATTCTGGAAAAACGCTCCCACACCAACGATAAAAATGTGGATTTCAAATGTGTCCGAAATGTTACACCTCGAAGACATGAGATTCCTCCTAGCAGGCAAATCAGACCATTTCCAAAAGATTTGGTCTCCATTTATCGACTTATTACAAGCATAGGGTGCAACATAACTTTGAAAATAAATGGTTTCAGGACCTGGTGAGGGGTGTGTAAAGATACAAAGTAGGTACATCCCTTTTATCTTATTTTACTTTCTTATATCTTCTGTTTTCTATTTTTCTCTTTCTTTTCCTATGGTTTTCTTTTTAACTCTTTCACGTGTTTTACGTTTCTACGGGTTTCTCCTGATCACTCTTTCACGCACTTACTATCTTATCTAACTCTCTCTATTCTTCTCCTTTTTAAAGTTTAAAACAACTGGTACAGGAAATGTATTATGTTATTTTTGGCTTATATCACTGTAATGTACATTACTTCTAATAAATAAAATATTAAAAAAATAATTTAAAAAGCTGTCTTTTTTGGTTTACTTGTTCTATGCCCCTTTAATGAAGGAAAGCATTCTTAACCAACTTCTCTTCCTGCGCAGGGGTGAAAGGCCGTACTCACCCAGCTTCCTCTCATCCTCAGTACTACTTAAGCTTTTACCATTTATTGTATACAGACTTATTTGACCTTTCAGAATGCAATACCTCAATTTTTTTCACCTGTCACTTCTCTGCTTCTATTACCAACTCAATATTATTCTGTAGCCACACTCTCCTCCTCACTTTCAACATCACTGCCAATTTACACAAGCCATGGTCTGAGAATGACAAGCAAATGTCCGACCTCAATGCTTGCACCAAATATGATGTGTGGCTGAAATCTTACATGTGCTTTTGTTTACTCTACATTTACAAAGATCTGTGCCTTTCTCGCCAAACTCCCATTTCACACACATCAACTCAATTTCTCTGCTGCCTCTATTTGAGCTTGCTACATTGTGTTTACCTCCTATCACCATAGGACCCATCTTCACTGTAATCCCAACATAGATTAATAATCCTATTTTGCATGGCTGTTTCCTTGTGGCTCAATATCAGGGCTCCTGGGGAACATCTCATGGGATGTCCACCTTATAGATGCTGGTCAGTTACAGGTACATGCACGTGACCACATGGTTCTCTTCACACTGACCTCTGCCACGTTGTCCGGGCCACCAAGCTCGTCTATGAGTTCGTCCAGTGTGTTGGGAGGTAGATCTTCAGCGAGCCTGTCCAGTTTCTCGAGTAACTCTCGTTTCATTTGCTGGGCTCTTTCTACTGCGTCTTGGCTGGCTACAATACTATGGCTACTGTTACCTAGAGTTTTATTTGGAGGAAAGAGAAATTTATTTTTCTCGAAAATGGACTCTAATCCTATGCGTGCCTAACAATGCAAGATTAAAACAAAGCTGTTTCACCCACATAATAACAAACATTGCACTGTACTAATTGGTAATTCTGCACAGGTTTATTAACCTTTTCCCACATTGGCAACACTTATACCTGAAGGAAGTGCATTGTTGGTTGTGCTGCTTATTGACGTGGTGGAGAAGCTGGGCTTTTTAGATCCAAGGCCAGATGCTAGCAAGGCACTTTGGATAGAATCTGGATCAATGCTTTTCTTTTTCTTTTTCTTTTCTTTGTCTTTCTTCCGGTCTTTCCTTACTAACCAAGGATCTATTAAAAACAAAAATGAGAATGGTCACAAAAAATTAAAGATATTGGGAGAACCAAAGGATTTCTTAAAAACAGATAATCAAAACAATTAGCTGAGGTCACCATCAATTAACATTAATCTCAATTATCAGCTTCACCACACAATCCACAGTATATCTACACCGTGCCATCAAATGGCCATATCAAATCCCTTTGATTTCTGCTCCTCTAAAGTCATCCTCAACCTCCAGCCCTGGGAGAGCAACACAGATCTATCACAATCCTCTCTATCTCTTACAAGATCTCAGTTAATATGCCCAACGGCTGCCATGTCTGACACACCCTTGGTGCAACTCATCACTATCTATTCTCCCATTCCTTTCATCTTCATTACAAACAGAATCCTGAATGAATTCACCTGCTAAAGCCTCCTGAAGACCCTGCTTCACAATCTCCCTGCCCCATTGAACTCGTACCCCTCAGAATTCTCCAACCTCCACATGACTCTTAGGTTAATACTCTCAAGACATAGTCACATGGCAGACAGTAGGAGTGAAGTCATGGAATGATTTGTAAGGAGAAGACATCATCTGTGTTGACTGATGAAACTTTTTCACATGCAACAATGGGAAGTGTAGCGTACTGAACAGTGAGCAGGACAAAGTACAGCTCAGCATTACTGATATGGATATATATTTTGCTATAAGATATCTTGCACTAAATGCCCTACCCTGTATTGGTGCACTGTGGATGGCTTGATAGTATTCATGTATAGCCTGTTCTTTAAATGTATTGTCTGTTCTTTAAATGATAGCATGCAAACAAAAGCTTTTCCCTGTGCCTCAGTACACGGGACAATAAACTAAACTAAGTTCATCTAATTTTTTTCTTGATAAGTCTGGACACGTCCCATATAACGGAGAGTTTTATAACCTCATCATACTTTCAATTAAGTTTATTCCGTCTGTGTGGAATTTGCATTTCCGTCCACATTTCAAAGAGGTGTTGGCTGGTTCCTTAATGAATTATCCCTCGTGTAGGCGGCTGGTTGGGGAATCGGATTATAGGGTCGGGGCATGCGTGAACAAAAAGATAAGAGGGAAGGGCAGAACGGGATTGCTCAAAGAGCAATTACTCAAAAGACTCATGAATTATATGTCATATATAACAGAAGGGTAAGAGGTAATTGCACAGTTATAACGTGCCCACCCTCATGCTGCACCTCTTGATTCATCAGTTTCATAATTACTTAGTTTTCTCCAACTTACCATCCTCTTCATCGGAAGATTCATCTCTGAAAGGGTTGAAGTCATCGTCAGCAGAACTAACAGAGTGAAAACTTTCTGCGTCACTGCCTTCACTTTCAGACCCTTCAGATTCACTCCCCGATGAGCTGCTCCCAGCCAGCCCTTTGGACTTGCGGGCTTTTTTAGCTTCCCGTTTGTCCTCATTAGCTGAGAAAATAAGAGTTAGATTTTAAATGGCTCACAAAAGAGAAAGAATGAAACTTTGCAATTTTCAAATACGTGGATTTATGTCAATAGCTACCAATCATCATCCCCTTCAATAAATATATCAGAAAACAAATTGCTGTCCAGCCAAATAGCTTACCAAAAGATTGATCTAAGTGACAGGCTATCAAAGTCATTTCAATAATAGAAATGGTCCTGGCTGCTGAGGGTTCAACCAATGGTGGGTGAAGGGAGGCAAAAATAAGTGTAAAAATGTAAGAAATGAGTCGGCCATGTGGCCCTTCATGCCCGTCTGCCCTTCATGCACATAATGGTAAATATTCTATCCTGGCACCATATCCAGCACTCTCCCCATATACCTTGATGCCCTTAATATACACAAATGTATTGATTTACATGGATCAACATAGCTCAGCATTTTAACTGAGATAACTCAAACACTGTACTCCCAGAAGCAATACATTCACCAATATCTGTAAAAGGGAAGGTCATACCTTTCCGTTTTTTCCCTTTGTTTTGTCTTGATGGACTGTCAATGGGAGAGTCTTGATTACTGGGCACATTCATTTCTATCCCCAACAAACTGTACAGCTTCTTTCTGTCAGGTGCTGGGAAATGTTTCTCAACCAAAGACTGAAGAACACCTCTGCAACAATTTAAAAATAGAAATCAATAAAAAGCATTATGAATACTCCAGTCACCCCAGCAGATACAATTATCTTAAATCATTCCTGAAAAAGAAGACAATAGGCAGCAAAACAAGGTGCAATATGAACTCAACGGAGTCAGGCAGCACTCACAAAGGGAATGGACAGACAACATTTTAGGTCGGGACCCTTCTTCAGACTGAAGGGGGGGGGGTGGAGAAACAGATCCCCCTCTCTACTCCAGTCAACCGTTCAGCTTTCTCCCCCTTACTCCATTAGCCTGGAGATAGATCCCAACTGGAAATATGGTCTGTCCATACCCTCCAGAGTTGATACCATTAATCAGATGCATGACATTAGGAAAACCTGGGGAAAACGCAGCTGCTATTCATGAATCGTTACATGAAATAATTGCTCACAATGCAATTATTTGCATTTTTAAACTGCCTGATCACACGTATTCATGTAGATTGGTCAGATTGCTCAAATCAAGCAGATACAATAAAAAAATTAATGGAAATTTATTTGACCATAACTCTACCGTCCTTTAATTAAGACAGCTCAAGTAACTGAATTTTTGTTTACAAACCATTTGATACTCCAGAGCTTTCGTAGCGCATGTAAAGAACGTGCATTTACAGAGTGTGATCACATCTGTGCAATGCCGCAATGTTGAAAGGTACAGGGCCGGTTATAGCTTTTCCCTCATTTTTCCTCGCTGGTACAAGACTTCCGTACAAAACAAATGAAATTCCAGTTGGGAGAACTACTCAGCCTGACAGCAACTCCCACATGCCACAAACAAATGCTCAGCTCGTTTTGTATTACTACCACCTTTCAAATAACACTGACAGTAAGAAACATTTATACTATGCAAACATACTTAGCAGTTGAAACAAAATCATTCAGTTCACCACCTCCTTCTTCCAGAGCTTCCAGGGTCCGTGCTTCTCCAGTGGACTGAAGACCAATAACCACACACTAGAAGTCATTACAAAATTAAGGTATTAGAATGGTTTACATTTTATTTATCAGCAACAACTTGTACAACTTCCCTGCTGCAATTTTAAAAGAGTGCATTTGCTGATTTCTCAATATTGGAAATAGATGGATGAAAGGTCATGTTACAGTCGTACAAGACATTGATGACGTCACATTTAGAGTGTTGTGTTCAGATTTGGTTAACCTGCCATAGGCAAGATGTTGCTAAGCTGGAAAGGGTGCAGTAAAGATTGACAAGGATGTTGTCAGGACTCAGGGCCTGATTTATAGGGAGGGGTTGAGCAGGCTAAGACTTTATTCACTGGAGCGCAGGAGGACGAGAGGCAACCTTATAGAGGTGTACAAGATCATGAGAAAAATAGATTGGGTAAATGCAGTCTTTTACCCAGAGTAGGGGCATCGAGAATCAGAGAACATGGGTTTAAGGTGCAAGGGGAAAGATTTAACAGGAGCCCGAGGGGCAACTTTTTATTTTTACACAAAGAGTGGGAAGTATATGAAATGAATTGCCAGAGGAGATAGTTGAGGCAGGTACAATCACAAGAAAAAACATTGACAGCCTTTATTTATGATTCATCACCTTTCCATTCTTGATCTCTTCCCGGGCAAGTTGCACTATTCTCCTAACTTTGGAAGCAATGCAGAGATACTTAAAAAAACGCTGATGTGCGGACCAGAACTGCCCCCACATGGACTTCTTCATCCGCTGCTCTGCATCAATCAGCTCCGCTGACATTTGAAATTTCTCCCTTGCCTCTACCCACTGAAAAGATTAAAAAGTCAGCATTCAACAAAATAAATATATATTTTTAAACAATTCAGGACAGATTCAGGCTTCATTGAAAGGAAGCTGGTAACTTAATATCTTTATTTGTGCTCTCAAATTTCCTCGCTACAGTTATAATTCTAAACATTTACTATTCCTTGCTACTATTTAAAATTTTAGATTCTTGATGAGTAAGAGTGTCAGGATAGGGTTGAGAAGGTAAGATAGATTAGTCATGATTGAATGGCAGAGTAGACTTGATGGGTCGAATGGCCTAATTCTGCTCCTAGAACTTGTGAACTAAACTAGACCGTAATTTATGCTTCAATGAAACTACCTAATATTTCTACACTTAAGGAAAAATATCAGTTACTTCAAAGCAGAATTTTAACACAATGGAAAAGGATTTATGATGGTGTTAATCTTCAATTCTAGCAGCTGCAGATCCCCATGCAAACAAAGGGGTGCCTGCAACCCCCCCCCCCCCCCCCCGCCCCCCCAAACACAAAGCTTTGCACCGTGACTTACCAGCTTTACTGCTCTATTATACATCTTTATGTAATCTTGACTGAGGGGAACTTCATCAATTTTGAAGGTTACTCCAGAAAAGCTCAGTTGTCTTGCTATATACATTCCTCTTAGTTTCATATCCATGGCAACTATTTCCATTGCCCCAACACCTCTGTTTTAAAGAAACAAGATTTTTAAAGAAAAGAAACACAATTTACAGAATTGGGCTGAAACATAACCATTACAAGGAATTAGCTCATTCTAGCTGACATATTGTTACCATTATATTTCAATACTTAAATGTTTGGATTGTATTTTACCTCCTCTCAACAGCCTGAATGAAATCATTGAACTCTTTGAATGGTGTGCCTTCACCCCAGATTCCAAGTCGATTCATATAAGCCATATTTCGAGGTTCTGATGCACCTATTATGGGGAATAATACCATAAGTACAAAGGAAGAACATCATTCAGTTCAGTGTCACGTGCACCAAGGTACAGCGAAAAGCTTTTGTTGTGCGCTACCCAGTCAGCAGAAAGACAATACATGATTACAATAGAGCCATTCACAGTGTATATGGGAATAACGTTTACATAAGGGAATAACGTTTAGTGCAAGGTATAGCCAGCAAAGTCCGATTGAGGATAGTCCAAGGGTCACCAAAGAAGTAGATAGTAGTTCAGCACTGCTCTCTGGTTGCGATAGGATGCCTGATAACAGCTGGGAAGAAACTGTCCCCGAATCTAAAGGTGTGCGTTTTCACACTTCTATACCCTTTGCCCGATGGGAGAAGAGAGAGTGCGACTCGTCCTTGATTATACTGCTGGCCTTGTCGAGGCGGCACGAGGTATAAATGGAGTCGACAGAAGGGAGGTTGATTTATGTGATGGTCTGGGCTGCGTCCAAAATTCGCTGTAACTTCTTGCGGACTTGGATGGAGCTGTTCCCAAACCAAGCTGTGATGCATTCTGATACAATGCTTTCTATGGTTCATCTGTAGGAGTTGGTAAGAGTTGTAGGGGCCATGCTGAACTTCATGATTCATAATATTCAAAAGGCCTAAGTATACTCAAAAATCCCTCTTCCATGGTTTCAAATCATCTTTGTGCACAGAGAACAGTACAGCAAGGTACAGGCCCTCTGGCCCACCATGTCTGTGCTGACCATGACGCCAATTTAAACTGAAAATCTGTCTGCACATGGTGCATATTCCTCCTTACTTGCCTGTTTAGGAGTCTAAATGCCATTATCATATGCGTTTCCAACTTTGTCCAACTTCTCCTTAGAACTTATACTCTCTAATCAAAGCAACATTTGGGTGAGCACCTTCTCCAAAGCCCACAGACCCTTCCTGTAACACGCAATCAGAACTGTACCAAATGTGGCCTGACCAGAGTTCTATACAGCCACAACATGGCTTGCCAACTTTTATACTCTACACCCTGATCCATAAAGGCAGCCTGTAGACCTTGTTTATACACCTCGTCGAAATATTACCACATTCTGGTAGTTATGGACTTGCTCACAAGATCTCTCTGTCCATCAATACTCCCAAGGGTCTTATCATTTGCTTCACGATACTCTCTTGCATTTGACATCCTGACATTTCACCTCACTTTGTAAAGTAATCACGCGATCCGCATTTGATTCTCCTACGTACAAGACCACATTGCTGAATGAGGAGACTGGTGGTCGTGGAAGGCAAGAACAAAGGGAATTTATCCTTGCGTGGAGGTGAGGGGACAAAAGTGGAAGTACAGGAAATAGAGATGTCAACTGCAATAGAGCAGCAGGTAAAGAATAAGGAAGAAATTTCAGAAACATTGACGTGGAAAGTCCTGTCAACAGCGTAAATACAGTAGAAACAGAGATAATAAAGGAATTGCAAGAAGCAATATGGAGAGATATTTATGAGAATTCATGGACTTAATAGATCACTGATGTTATCCCCCCCCCCCCCCCACCAAGTTGGAGACAGACACACAAGATAGGAAATGAAATTTCAAATGTAGACCACATGAAAGTGAGAGCAGGGTGACTACTGGCAGCAAAAGTAACAAACTATTTAAATTCAATGCCAGTGTAGAAGGCAGAATCAATACAGACATCAATGTTGCAGAGAAAGAATTGAGGGATTGGAGGAACCTTGGGGGACAAGTAGGACTAAAACTAATATAATTCCACATACCCAAGCCTAGCTTGGGTCCATGAGATCCCATAGATACTACTTTGCCAAGGAAGGAGTAAGTGGAGGAGAAGGGGAGGTTGTTCAGCACTAGAATGAGTTCTGCCAAATGAATGAGAACAAGAGAGGCAAGTGCACATGAATTAGATGGCCATGGGAAAGATGAGACACAAGGAACTCCAGATGCTGGTACATTTAGGAACAAAAAAGCAGAAACTGTCAAAGTGGTTGAGCATCAGAGATGTCATGAATTTAAATGGGAAAGGAAGGTACAAAGGTGGTAAGAATTCTGATGATAGGGTATTTCTGAAACATTTGATTCTCTCTTCACCGATGCTGCCTGATCTGCTTCACATTTCCAGCATTTCTGTTTTTACTATTTCATGTTCCTTGCACCTGCATATTTTGCATGTGAATGGCCATGGTCCTGCTTTACAATTATGCTCCTCCATCCAGCTTCCCCCAAAGTAAATACATTTACGTTAGTGATCACAAAGACAAAACTAAAGCTCCCACGTTTGCATACCTGTTGCACTGGCATACACGACGCGTGCCTTTGGCAATTTGTTCTGCAGTTCCAATACTGCCAGTCCCGTTTTTGTGGGTTTTGAAGAACCAACAGGTGACAGATTTTTGGCTTTGTGGCATTCATCAAAAACTATCTGCAATAATTTAGTTAAGGTTATTTTTAACTATATTAACTGTAAATAGCATGCAACCATCCAGTTAATTACAATGGTTTTATTCTCAAAAAGCCAAGTTCCAATTCCCATTAAATGTGCCATGAAAGATGCTGAACGACTGAAGTGCCCACAGGTGAAGGTTATGCAGGAAGCAAGGCAAGCTATAAATGGATGCCATGGATTTAGAAATATGCGTAGTTCCAAGATCCAAATTCCACTCCAACAGACAACCAGCATTTCCTTAGTGCCATGGGAAGACAAGCCCAAATGACATTGGTCAGGTAGACATAGACCCAGATGACGGCAGTCCCGTCTACTGGCAATGGACAGCAATACTACATCAAAGTATCTAAATATACAACAAAGCTAAGCATTCTCTCTTCTACCAGACAAAAATAGTCATACTACATTGTAAAACAAAGGATATGTGAAACAAATCATCGTGGACATAGTTCATTTAATACATCTCTGTAGAAAACAGTACTTTTGGTTCTATTACTCGTGGAACATACCACAGTGATACTTAAATTCTGTACTAACAAAAAGGATACAGCCCCATCAAAGTCTTCTCCGCACCAGTGCAAAAGCTGCTTTAACCTGGTTTTATATTTTCCACCTGATTGACTTTCACCAATTAGTGAAGAATATGTTGCAAAAATGATACCTTTCTTCACACTTCCATTTTGTTTGGAAGAGATTTTTCCATACTTTAACTGGAAAACAAACAAGTGTAGTTATGGTGACATTATTAGTGTACATATTTCCAACATTGGTTGCCAAGACCCAAAGTGTGAAGAAGGTATGGGCCAAAATTATGCACACGATGTTATGTGCAGTAAATTGTAGATATTCCAGAATACATCACATCATATCAATCTGCAGCCCAAACCATGCAATTCAGGACTTTCCGATCTTACCAAGACTTTGAATTATCTTTAAGTTAACAAATCTGAAAAGGACTCCAGTAATGTGGGAATGGAAATGGGAAAAGACTTACTTAAATAAACTAAAAATACCAGGAAGTTTATTTATTGTCAATAGTCATTAGTTCCCTATGCTCATGTTTCTTTTTTCTCTTTATGCAAAGGTCATCTTCCTCCACATCTTGGGTACATATACTTGTCACCATGGGTTTTACCCGTGCAGGGAGCATTCAATCCTATCAAGCTTCCACAAATAACTATATGCATTTATATTTAGATAGTGAGATTTTAGAAAATCATTAAACTTATTGAAAACTAATTGTCAGATTTAAAATAATGTGCCACATTGTAATACTTCATGGCCACAAAGACAAAGCCTTCACTTGCATTTCCCAGTTCCTGATCACCCATGAAGCAAAATACCCCCGTATACCCACTGAAACTCTCCAATGAGCAATTCAGAAGCCTTAAACTAAAATACAGAAATGTCAATCCGTAATGGGAAAGGCTGGAAGCAGCGAGGCTATGGAAAGTGGAAAGCACTATTATCTTGTTGAAAAGCATACAAATCTAAATTGGCCTCAAATATATAGTAGGAAAATTGATTCAGTTATGAAAGAAAAGTGGACTAGTTCCCCCTTTAACATAAATGATACCACCTTCAAAAAGAACTGTTCATTACCTTATTCAGCGCGTGAACTTGAATATTTTTTGCTCCAATGTCTCTCAGATCCCTTTCAGCATCATACTTCAAGTCATTGGATACACTAAACCTGTAATAAGCACAGAACCTCAACTTTAGTCAACTGCAGTAAACACGCTTTGGATAATTTGGATTCATGTTGTTTCCACTTACCATATTGATCTTTTTCTACCAAGAAGGTAATTTTCAAAAATGATGCCAGCAATGGTTCTGCCTTTACCCACACCAGCCCCGTCCCCTATCAGGAAGGCTGCACGGTCTCCATTGGGGAGGAATGTTTCATGTTGCTGTGGTTCAAAACAATAAATGTTGAACAGGACTTAGTAATGGCCACACTTGGATCTGAGGGTACACAAAAATGCTGGAGAAACTCAGTGGGTGCAGCAGCATCTATGGAGCAAAGAAAATAGGCAACGTTTCGGGCCGAAACGTTGCCTATTTCCTTCGGTCCATAGATGCTGCTGCACCCGCTGAGTTTCTCCAGCATTTTTGTGTACCTTTGATTTTCCAGCATCTGCAGTTCCTTCTTTAACACTTGGATCTGAGGGCATTGCTGCTCAACTTATTTGCATGTAGACCAATTGTTTTAAAAGCTCAGTACCTGAGCAGCATAGGTAATTGCTTCCAGCTGCAAAGCAGATAGCCAGCCACTGTCAATGGTCTCCTCCTGTAGAGTCAACCGATACCAAACATCAGGAGGTGTCACACTTGATAAGGAACTGGTCTCCACAACTGGATCAGGATGGCGCAATCCAACTTTTACTTTTAACAAAATTAATACATTTGTGAAAGTTAGACAGGTTTACTGGTGTTAAGTATTAAACTATTATCTGTTTTAGTAACCGTGAAAATCCAGATACAGTACATACATTTTTACTGACAAAAAAAAATCACATGAGCCCAAGAAATTGGTCAGACTATCTTGTGATGGCCTGTAGTTTTGAATAACTGCTTAACTCTAAAGATCTGGAAGGGACTTGTTACATCCTCAAAAAATTCCAGAAGATTTGTCAACCACGATTTCCCCTTCATAAATCCATCCTGACTTGGACCGATCCTGTTACTGCGATCCAAATGCGCCGCTATTACACA
The DNA here is from genome assembly GCA_038087875.1 of Malacoraja senta. Taxonomy (NCBI): domain Eukaryota; kingdom Metazoa; phylum Chordata; class Chondrichthyes; order Rajiformes; family Rajidae; genus Malacoraja; species Malacoraja senta. The sequence continues at coordinate 126,171 of CM075980.1, read as the reverse complement.
GGACTCTAAATTAGCAGTTGCCCGGGTGCCATTGACCACCCAAAGTGCCGCCGGGCAACCTAAAGGCCGAGTCATTTTGCCCGGCTTGGCACGCAGATACTGGTTTGTACCGAAGATAGACACAAAAAACTGGAGTAACTCCGCGGGTCAGGCAGCATCTCTGGAGAAAAGGAACGCGACGTTTCGTGTCGGCGACGGCTGTAGCGCGGGGCAAAGATACTAGGTGCGGAGTGACGAAAGGTCGGAGCGAATGACGGGCTCCCGCCCCTGCCCTGATAAGGGCCGCTGCTTGCAAATCCGCTAACGGCGCTTTCAAAACAAACCCCCACGCACGCCGAGGCCGGGAGAAGGGGCCTCGGCGTGCGGGAGGGTTTGTTTTGAAAGCGCCGTTAGCGGATTTGCAAGCAGCGGCCGCTATCAGGGAGGAGGAGGAGATGGAGCCGCTGTCGCAGCCACTGTGCGGGGCCCGTCATTCGCTCCGACCCTTCTGAAGCAGCTGCACCAAAGATCCTATAGCTATAGGATCTTTGAGCTGCACCGCTCGGCCCCGCACCTTGCTGTTGGCTGGCGGAGGAGGGAGGCGATGGCGAGGAGATCCCAACGGCCAAGGCAGCAGGGCGATGTTGTCCGAGGAGCGCTGACCTTCCTTCCTCCCCACCTCGCCCCCCCCTCTCTCTCTCTCTCTCTCTTGTACGCCCCCTCCACCCCCCCTTATCCTGGGACCCCTCCTCTCCATCCCGCACTGAACCCCATTCCTGCCTCTATTCAGTCCTCACCGACATCCCCTGTGCTCCCCTTCCCATCTACCCCCCCCCCATCTATTCATCCTGCGCTGATCACCCTATCCACCTCGCATTGATTCTCCTGCCACCCCCCCCATCCATCCTACACTGGTCCCCCAATTCATCCTGTACTTACCCCCCTTCCCATCCATCCTGCACTTCTCCTCCATCCATCCTGTACTAATCCACGCATTCATCCCGTACTGACCCACCACCCTCCATTTACCCTGCACCCCCCCCATTCATCCTGCGCTGATCTCCCAACCCCCCCATCCTGTACTGATCCTCCCATTCAAGAAGAATGGGGGGAACAGTCTGAAGAAGGGTCTCGACCCAAAACGTTGCCTATTTCCTTTGCTCCAAAGATGGATTAATTAAATTGTGAACATGGGATGTCAGGACTTTCATATGAAGAAAGACTGGATAGACTTGGCTTGTACTCGCTAGAATTTAGAAGATTGAGGGGGGGATCTTATAGAAACTTACAAAATCCTTAAGGGGTTGGACAGGCTAGATGCAGGAAGATTGTTCCCGATGTTGGGGAAGTCCAGAACAAGGGGTCACAGTTTAAGGATAAAGGGGAAATCTTTTAGGACTGAGATGAGAAAAACATTTTTTACACAGAGAGTGGTGAATCTCTGGAATTCTCTGCCACAGAATGTAGTTGAGGCCAGTTCATTGGCTATATTTAAGAGGGAGTTAGATGTGGCCCTTGTGGCTAAAGGGATCAGGGGGTATGGAGAGAAAGCAGGTACAGGATACTGAGTTGGATGATCAGCCATGATCATATTGAATGGCGGTGCAGGCTCGAAGGGCCGAATGGCCTACTCCTGCACCTATTTTTCTATGTTTCTATGTGAAACATTAAAACCGGAGTGTTCGATTGTCACTGCTGCCGTTGACACGTTATTACAGAATTCATTTTAACGGCAAATCAATGTTCTTAATATGGAGTATCAGTACTGTAGTTATTTAATGAGCAACATTCACAACAATACGTTGGATTTATCCAGGTTTTATTTCTAGTCGATCATATACATCACAAATTTGGTCAGGAGATATTTCAGTTGAAATTTTAACGTTAATTCTGAAGTGGGAATGATGGAAACAGCGTTTATCAATATATTTTTTTTAAATCTGGTGCTTACAAACTGGGTATCTTCATTGCTGTTCACAACACGTACATCTAATCTGAATGTCCGGTAATGTGGTGTCTTGACACCTTTAAATATATTACCAAAAGAACATTTGCTGCAGTTATGTCCTTTGGCCATCTCTTGTCAGTTAGTGTAATGTTTAACCTGTCAGATGGGTATAGTCGGTTTTTAATAGCTATTATCATAAAATGCCTATAGAAATTTCCTTGCAACCTGTACATTTTGTTGTGGATAAATTATGTGGGAAGCGAGAGTGTTTCTGTACCAATAACGACCCATGCTATGGCCATGTTATGGTAATTTTCGGTCCTTCACAGAAAACATGCTTGCATCAATCTGTAGTGTGCATGGTTAAGCATATATGTTACCATGGTCCAGGATTTATTGAAACAGGTTGATCATACGCTGAATAATCCAACCACATTTTAGTTTGGAAGTGAAAAGAACTAATAGAAATTGCATTAATTCCAATGTGTAAAAAGAGTTGAAATACTGTCTTATAATTTTGCTACATGTCATTGTGGGATATATCATGTCTTGATTGGTGAATATGTTTAGTTTGTGACTTTATTTGAAGCAGAAATAATATGTGAATGCTTCATTGAGTATAATTCCGACTGGTAACTACGCACTTCGTCCGAGCACATTATCGCACGCGTCATGCAAGCCATCATAAATGACCACCTAAACTGTCATTTGGCAACCTAAAACGCTGCCAAGGTTGCCCGGCTGGCAACAGGGAAAAAAAGTTAAGCGAGAGCCCTGTTACATCTTTGATAATCGACTCCAGCATCTTCCCCACCATCGATGTGAGGCTAACTGGTCTATAATTCCCTGCTTTCTCTCTCCCTCCTTTCTTGAAAAGTGGGATAACATTAGCTACCCTCCAATCCACAGGAACTGATCCAGAATCTATAGAACATTGGAAAATTGCGTCCACAATTTCCAGAGCCACCTCCTTGATTACACTGGGATGCAGACCATTAGGCCCTGGGGATTTATCAGCCTTAAGTCCCATCAGTCTACCCAATACCATTTCCTGACTAATGTGAATTTCCGTCAGTTCCTCCGTCACTCTAGGTCCTCTGGCCACTAGTACATCTGGGAGATTGTTTGTGCTTTCCTTAGTGAAGACAGAACTAAAGTACCTGTTCAACTCGTCTGCCATTTCCTTGTTAATTGCAAATGTATTGCAAGATATAAACTTTCAGTATTCAGTTGTTATAGCAATTCAGTAAACTTGACTACTAAATTAAAATAGAGGTAGACAAATGAAATGAGGACTTTGAGAAAAAGGCTTACACTTCATTGGCATATATTCAGCATATGTGTCAGCATGCCCCATCTCCTCATCGTCCTCCTCCTCAGGTTCCTCTTCGTCTTTCAGAGGCAATTTCTATCAAATATTAAGAGAGAGATTAGGACAACAAACTGAACACACAGCCAAAGAACAGATGATCTATTTGGTATCTCTTCCACTTTCTTCATTAACTCTTAAAAGCAAGCACAAAACTTTTATAGGAAAAGGTAGTTTTGGATTGGTTTTCAAAGATTGGCAGGCATTATTGGTCAACAGCAGTTACACAATTACAAAGAATGAAAATCCATAAATCTCCCAAAGGAAAAACAAACAAAATTGACTTAAAAAATAAATACTGTCTAGATTCAATGTATCTTAGTTTAAATTAAGGGGAGAAAAATCCCATGCACATTTTAAGAATCACGTGTTCCATAAAGAACGATGATCATGGAACATCCTGTCCCATACTCCTTGTACATGAAATTTGTATATTAGTAAGCAGCCACATTATAAAGGTCACCATAATAGATCAAAGAAACTAAATTGATGTTGGGGTGGTGGAGGGAAGCAGGGATGTGTTGTGGTTCATTGATCATCATCATCGTTGAAAACATTAGCGACGCAGTGGTGCTGGTTTCCAACGGGAACGGTGATGGACACACCACAAATCTGTCCTCCAGTTCCTGCCCAGAGCCACAGCAGGAACGATGATTTTGGAAGTATAGGATTTTGCTGTGTGTGATTTATCATCATTCCTTACAATGCTATGTACGACAGTGATCGCAACTTCTACTGAAGTGTGGATGGCCGTTGGCTCGCTAGAAGCTCATCCGCCATTTTACAGGTCTCGTTTTTGATCCTGCTGGGGGTCCATAGTCCCCTTACATGGAAATCCCCCCCCCCCGACCTGAGCATTGAAATGCAATAATTCTATAGTGATACTGAGTGCAATTGTTGCTACCAAACTAAACGAAGAACAGATTGAATTGGAGTGGGTGCAGTGGAGTTTCACCAGGATGTTGCCCGGGATGCATTGTTTCTGTTACAAGATGACACTGATGGGCTGGGCTTGCTTCGCTTGGAGTAGAGGTATACAAGATTGTGAGGGATGTTGAGCGCATCGATAGTGGGAAGCTTTTCTCTGCCGTAGAAGAATGTGAAACTGGAGTGCGTAAATTGATAAGGATTCTGAGGAAAAACCCACAGGGTAGCTTAAATCTGGCCTACACTGGCACAACTATAGAGTATTTGCTTCATGTCCTCACTGAGATGAAGACAGGCACCATCTTTTAGGCAACAACTTTTAACTGAATGCTGTGGCTCTGGGCCAGGTTGAAAAAACAAAGATCACTCTGCAAGCTAAGCCAGACTATCAGCATATAATTACAAGTCCAAACAGAAATCATGAAAGGAACAGGTAATAGCACCATGCCTAAAAAGACCTCCGTGCATTTCCACTGACAGTGGCAAAATGTCAAAGCTGTGAAATATAATTACCGGAGTGGGAGAGAAGCTCCGCACTTTGATGTCTTCATTGACCCATATTCGAGTCACCTCTTTACTCAGTGATTCCTTCTTCACACCATTGTTCAAATCAGCTGCAAAGAACACATACAATTGTTTTAACTCTAAATAGCCACAATTTCAAATTATATTATTAATGCTAATTTAAAATGTATGCCTGATCATCCACAATACAAACTCCAATTATATATGTCAGTATATTTTGCCTGAACAATAAAAATACATTAATCAAAAACTTCACTCGTCCTAAACTAATGAAGTGATTTAACGCATCTTCATGCTTGCGCTCAGTTACATTGCATCCATTAAATTTTCAGGATAACATATTCACCAAAAAAAGCAAAAAAATAGAGAGTGTGGTCTGAAAGAATCCATAAAACAATTAACATTCCAGACAACTATTATTTCACCAGTTCTAATAATTTGTCATCCATGCTGAAAAAGGGTCTCAATCCAAAACGTCATTTATTCCTTTTCTCTCGAGATGCTGCCTGGCCCACTGAGTTACTCCAGCTATTTCTGTCCATCTTCTAGTTAGACACTAACTCACCTTCTACAGATGCTGCCGGACCTGCCTAATGTTTTAAGTTTCTGCTTCAATCATTACTCCCAGATGTACATTCAAAGCCTCTGCTTTATTCAGTGAAACACTGCACAGATTCCTTCCCGATTATTATACAATGCAAAGGTGTACTGGAAGATATATACAAACATACCTCAGCCCCACACCAACAACATGCAAACATAACTGTAAAAGATGCCCAAACACAAAGTTATAACCAGAGATGAGATGCAAAGAAAATTTACCAAAGAAATTATCAAGGCTGCAGGATTGCTTGGTATATAGTACATTTACAAAATCACCAGTGTGAAAACAGGATAAATAATTCTAACCTCTGACCTCTGGTACTAAATACGGGAGAGGGTGCTGGGCCAAACTTCACAGCATATCAAACTTCAACCAAAAATGTTGCCCACTAATCCACCACGTAATCACTAGGCATGCCTCCATTGTGTTGAGCTTCTGTGATCTGATATTACTACCTTACCTGGATTATTTGCCATCTTAGAAGTGAGTAGTACAATTTCTGTAAGGAAGTTAAGTAGGGGAAAAAGTTTCTGATGCATTCTGGAAAGTCGCTCAACTTCCTTGCATTAATAATATTAAACACTTATTTAACAAAAATTTGCAGTTATGTTTCAAATGAATAGTTATTTTTTGATGATTTTTTCTAAATATGTTTCTGGACTCATTGTACCTAATAATCAGAATCTTCAGAAGATGATATAAATTTAACCCACATTACCTAATAAGCAGAATCTTCAGAAGATGATATAAATTTAACCCACACTTAATCTTTACCAGACAAAAATAAATGGCTATGTTACAGACAAGAATTACACAATCTCTTCAGCCAAATCTTACAAATGGCCACATGGCTACAGTGCGAAGCATAAATTGGCAAAAAGAGAATGCTGTTGTGCTTTCGTTCTATATACCTATGAAAACAATGGTCAGCTATTTTGCAATTGAAAACATGGAGTTTTGATTAACACCGTTAAAGGATGAAATTACAGAGTGTATGTGGAGGGATCAACTAGGAACAGGATGTTCTAGATAAGTATAGTGTATTGGGTTAACTGACGATCTGGTGGTGGAAGGGCCTTTCAGAAACAATAATCATATTATGATGAATTTTTTATATTGAAATTTACATTGATCAGTCTGATATCATGATATTAAATTTGAATAAAGCAAACGACGAGCAGCGAAGCAAGCAGGTGGCTTGGCTTTATTCAAATCTGTAAAACAATAGGAGTCATTGACATGTTATTTTCAGGTTCGGAGGGTGCAACTTCTGTGGTGCTGCAGGGATTAATGTTAGGGTCCCAGCTCTTCACAATCTAGATCAATGAGTTAGATGAAGAGATCGAGCACAATATGTCCAAATTAGCTGATGAGACAAAGCTAAGTTACAAGACGGGTTTCAGCAAGATATGGATATGAAGTGGAAAAGCAAGGAAATAGAAAATGAAACAAAAATTATGTGGAAAACATGAGGAGAGCCACTTTGGTTGAAAAATAAAAGGAGTATTCTAGTAAATCTTCTTGGCATTCACTTGTCCATTTATGTGCCTGTTGACGTTTAATAAACTATATCTTCACAATCACATTGCTAAAGATTTTAATAAAATGCACATCCAATGGTTTGATGTTCAGACTGCAAATGCAAGAAGTATTACCAACTTGCATCCAAGTTCAACTTATCTATGCAGTCTAACTATGAACATTTTTCAAAATAATTTTAAATCAAATATTCTACAATATTTAAGTGCATTAACAGCAAATTATCTCCCTGGTCTGTGTTAATTATTGTTTCAAATCTTTCTAAAGTTATACAGAATGACCAAATTCAAACAAAAATTATCTTAAATGCAAATAACTTACTGGCTGCTGTTGTAATGGGTTGAACAATATTAGACGGTGGCTTCATTTTCATCAGTTCAGATAAGCTGTTGTTTTTAAGCAAGTCTTTAAGTTGGATCTGGTCCTTGGATGATGCCGTAGCCAATGCTGGAGCAGCAGTTGACGTGAGTGCGAGGGAGCTGCTATGAATTATTTTTGCTACAGTGACTGTGGGACGAGAGACTGTATTTACAGGTGCCTTTGTCACAATTAATGTTGTTCCAAGGTTTGGCAGCTGATTCAGCTGATTTAGCACAAAAGTGGTAGCTGTTGGTGGCTGTTGACAGAAATATATAATTATAGAAATGAAAATGGTCTCATGTTTGAAGTAGAATAACCAGGAAGTCAGAGGTTTGCAATCATTTCTCAAACTAAAACTGAATGGTGGCCCAGTGGAAGTTTTTAAAATGACTCAGCAGTTCAATAAAACAGACAGTCTTTACTTGCAGCCCATCCACTGGCCGTGGTGATGAACAAATTAAATCAGGAATTAAGAGCAAGGTGAACAGCATTTACGATTAATGAAAGAAGAAAGAAAAGGATAGTTTACAGAATGAGTTGAAAAAGCAGGAAGCTCATGTAGAGCAAGTCGGATTAAGTGGCCTATTATGTGCTGTTCACCGCTGTACAGTTGCATGGAATCAGGAAATAGTACAGAAACTCCATAAAAAATAATCTAATTCATCACCTTATGTACTGACAGCTCACAGGTTACTCCTGCTGAAACGTTTGAAACAAGAATTCTGAAACATTACCGAAAACTAAACCTAAAATTGCAACTGCAGTTATAGAGCACATTTACAGTAAAAACAACATATTTAACTTTATAAATACTAACACTAATGCATTAGATCAGTTTTAATTAAAGGACGGGGAAATATTCAACAGCAACTTTAAACAGAGCAGAGGCGGAGAGGCAAAGGGGTGGAATTCACAATGATTGCAGTACAGGGGGAAATAATTTGACATATTGAGTGTGAATCAGCTCCATGCAAGAGCAATCCTGCCCACACCATTCCCCTGCTCTCTCACCATATTCCTGTAAATTCATTCCCTTCAGATACTTACTTCAGCTCCATTTTTGAACACTGCCATTGAGTTATATTATGGTAGAACATATGAAGGCAATGACAAGGACCTCTGAAGATGGGTTTCGGCCCGAAACGTTGCTTATTTCCTTCGCTCCATAGATGCTGCTGCACCCGCTGAGTTTCTCCAGCATTTTTGTGTACCTCTGGAGCATTGATGTACTGAGAGTGTAAGTCCATAGATCACTGAAAGTGGCAACATAGGCAGATAGGGAGTGCAGAGGGCATTTGATATGCTTGCCTGCATAAGCGAGGACAATGAGTTCAAGAGTTGGGATGTCCTATACAAAACATTGAATTCTTTTGGAATAGTGTTTAGTTCCAAGGACTACTATGGGAAGGATACAGTAGCAATAGAGTGCAGAAGAAAAAATTCTGGATGTTTGGTGGTTATAATGTGGGGAAATTCGACAGGCTGGGTTTATTCTCTGACACGTGAGAGGCCAACGTGAGAAACGTCGGGTTTATAAAATTACAAGGAGCATAGCAAGAAATGGATAGTATGTTTCTTTCCCATGGCAGGGAAGTCTAAAATTAGATGGGATGTTTAAGGGATGAGGAGAGAAATTTAAAGGAGATGCAAGGGGTAGGTTTTTCATCACAGAGGGCAGTGAATATCTAGAATGAGTTGCTGGATAAGGTGGTAGAAGCAAATTCTGTGTCCTGCAATCACAGTCACGGCCAATTGCAATACATCTAACATTACTTTCCATTTTAATCTAGAAATTTCAGTCACATAGATACATAGAAAATAGGTGCAGGAGTAGGCCATTCGGCCCTTCGAGCCTGCACCGCCATTCAATATGATCATGGCTGATCATCCAACTCAGTATCCCGTACCTGCCTTCTCTCCATACCCCCTGATCCCCTTAGCCACAAGGGCCACATCTAACTCCCTTAAATATAGCCAATGAACTGGCCTCAACTACCCTCTGTGGCAGAGAGTTCCAGAGATTCACCACTCTCTGTGTGAAAAAGTTTTTCCTCATCTCGGTCTTAAAGGATTTCCCCCTTATCCTTAAGCTGTGACCCCTTGTCCTGGACTTCCCCAACATCGGGAACAATCTTCCTGCATCTAGCCTGTCCAACCCCATAAGAATCCAAAATAAAGAAACAGTTGTAGAAATTAAATGATATAAAAAGCCATTTTCACCTGCTGCAAGCCACCAGATGACAAAGGAGACATCAAGCCAGTGTCCAGTGGATCTGCATCAAAAAGGTCATTCGGGCTAATCCCACTTTCGCTCAGAGCAGCAAGCAGAAGATCTTGGCCTGGGTCTGTCATCTAGATATCAACAGAATGGATTATTACATTATGCCTTCCTTAGACTGGGTCTGTCATCTAGATATCAACAGAATGGATTATTACATTATGCCTTCCTTAGACAAAGTAAACATGAAACAAAACAATAGCACCAATCACACTTTTGCCGTTAGTTTTTTTATGCACGATAGCTCAGTGTCATGACATACAAGGGAATAGTTCTGTGGAAAACACACCAATGGTAAATGTAATCTTGCTACGAAACAAATTGTAACTGGGTCAGGTGGGAGTCTTCTTGGCAACATGGTCGGTCGGGTATCTGTTAGCCTCTTCTGGAAGCATCTGGAGATTGATTTTAATGCCACAATTTTTAAGTAATTTATCTCCCATTCCATGGATGTTTCTGGAAAACTTATCCCGCTTTTATTGGGGGAAGGTTGCTGCAGTTTACTTCCTCTTCCCTTTGGATAGTTTATTTTCTGCAGAAGCAAACAGTGCTGTTGGAATTGATTGAAGCTTGGGACCAATATACAAGGCATAGTCAAGACCCAGAGCTGCTTCATATCTCTGATAAAATGTATACCTTTAACACAATCCTCAATCAACTCAGCCACCCACAATTAACCTGTTTATTTAAAACAAGCTTGTTAAAAAACTCAAGGATTGTGAGCAAGAGATAATTTAACATCCAACCCCACGTCTTTGATATCACGTGTGCTCTGTGAAGGTATGCCCACAATGTAATACTGAGACCCAGGGGCCTGACCAGCAACATTGAGAATACAGCAATATATTTACAAGGTAAATATTCGTAAATGTCTACCTTCGAATTAAACCCGCATCTGCAGCTCTTTCCTACACAATATATTTACAAGTATGGATGGTGTACAACTTGGAAAGCAACCCATGGAACAAAGCCCTTCAAGACAAGAGGGATCAGGGGTTGGAAAGATTGTCAAGGAAGTCTTAGTGAACTTGTCATACTGAGTCATACAGAACAGAAACACACTATTTGGCCCAAATTGTCCATAGCGACTAAGAGGCCCCATCTAAACTCATTCCAATAGCCCACAGATGACCTATGTTCTTCCTGATCTTTCTACCCATGTGCCTGTTCAAATTCTCTTAAATAATGTTATTATTATACTGGCCGAACTACTTCCTCTGGCAACTTGTTCCATGTATCCACCATCCTATGAGTGAAAAGTGTTGCCAGTGGGGTTCCTGTCAAATCTTGCCTCTCTCACCTTAAACCAATGCCCTCTAGTTCTAGATTCCTTTACCCTAGAAAAAATACTATTTACCCCATCTAGACCCCCTCATGATTGTATACACTAACGATTACCTCAGTCTCCTATGCTGCAAGGAATAAAGTCCTAGTCTGCCCAACCTTTTCCTATAACTCTGTTCCTTTTGTCCTGGCAACATTGTCTAATCCTTTTCTCAACTCTTTCCAGCTCAATTGCATTTTTCCTATGACACGATAACAAAAACTCCAAGTGAACTGAACACTGAACACAATGCTCCCAAGTGCAGCCTGTACGCAAACTTCACACTCAGTGCCCTTGCTGTGGCACCACTTCCAGGGAACTATGCACGTATTCCAACATCTTTGTCCTACAACACACCGAATGTTCCCACCATTCACTGCAAAAGTTTTATCCTGGTTTGACATGAATTCAACTCTATTTACCATTCCATGGCCCACTTACTGAGCTCATCAATATGCAGCTATAATAAGCGAGTTCGGTATTTCAACTGCGCATGCCCAGGTCATAGGTCACTCAAGATAAACATTCTCGGCAGCTGAGCTGCTGCGTGTATACAGACCTGCGTTTCATCCGTAGTCAGGATCGAACCCGGGTCTCCGGCGCTGCAAGCGGTGTTGAATTGCTACTGGAGTTAGATAAAGTAGAACAAGTACGAGTGGATGATGGGCGTGGACTTGGTGGGCCGAAGGGCCTGTTTCCGTGGTGTCCCTAAACCAAATTAATCTAACTAGGTAAAGGTGAGTCTAGGTGTATGGGTTCCATTCTCACTCGGGCTGCCCTCCCGGGTTATACAGGATTATTATACAGGGGCGAACCACGCACACCTCTCCTGCATAACGCCAGAAGGCAGATTTGTGAGCGGAGTCTCACTACCGTCCACGTCTCCTCCTGAGTGTCCCATCCCTGTCCGGGGGCAGCCGGAGATGTCCGGGGTGACGGGACACCGGCCGGAAGCAGTGGCGGCCCCAGGTTTACAGCCAGCGCGGAGAAGAAGTGCTAACTCCAGCTCAACTCCTGAGGAACCCGTTCCCCGACAGGCCGGGGACGGTCAGCTGCACCTCTCGCCTTATCCAGTGGCTGTCGGTTAACCCCCTCGGAGAGAGAGAGAGAATGTCCTCCAACGCTGCCAGGAGAGGTTCTGCGGAATTCCAGAGGGCAGGGTTGTGAAGTGAGATAGAAATAAGATCGAATTAATGTTCATAAAAGAGCGACGCCTGTCCGCTATTGAGTTGACAGAATTCTAGATTAATTCATTGGTAGAATACTTAACAATTTATACAGTTTATACAGCCAGCGCTTCGTTCGCTTTTTTCTTTATCACGAATGACCTTTGACAAATCCCATGATTCCTTGCGTTTTTCGGAATACCGAACTCGCTTATTCTTGACAACCTTCTTAGCAATCTATAATTCTACCCAATTTATCATAATCTGAAAACTTACCAATCATGCCTTAAGTTTTCTCACCCAAATCCACATGGTGCCAGCACTTACTTGAGGCACACTGCTGGTCACGGACCTCCAGTCCTAAAAACAACCTTCCACCACTAATCTCTACTTGCTACCATGAAGCTAATCGGTGTACATTGTGGTCACCACAAGTTGGTATACACCGTAGTCACAAAGGCAAGTGGTTCAGGAACTGAATCTAAGATTAGGGAAACATCTAAAGTAGGTGCAATTTGCCTCAGCAAGCTTATTATTTCATTTCTCAACTCAATATTTTTGCGGAAGTATATACACTATTTTAATATCCACTCAGAGCAAATAACAATTTAAACACACCTACTAGACCGGATCAGCTATACAATGCCTTCCATAATGTTTGGGACAAAGACCCATCATTTATTTATTTGCCTCTGTACTTCACAATTTGACATTTGTCCATGTGGTTAAAGTGCACAATGTCAGATTTTATTAAAGGCCATTGTTATACATTTTGGTTTCACCATGTATAAATTACAGCTGATTTTATATACACCCCCCCCATTTCAGGGCACCATAATGTTTGGGACACATGGCCATTGTAATTGCTTAGGTGTGTTTGTTTAATCGCCTCCTTAATGCAGGTATAAGAGTGCTCTCAGCACCTAGTCTTTCCATCACATTTGGAAACTTTTATTGCTGTTTATCAACGAGGATCAAAGTTGTGCCAATTAAAGTCAAAGAAACCATTATGAGACTGAGAAACAAGAATAAAACTGTTAGACATCAGCCAAACCTTAGGCTTAGCAAAATCAACTGTTTGGAACATCATTAAGAAGAAAGAGAGCACCGGTGAGCTTACTAATCACAAAGGGACTGGCAGGGCAAGGAAGACCTCCACTGCTGATGACAGAAGAATTATCTCTATAAAGAAAAATCCCCAAACACCTGTCCAACAGATCAGAAACACTCTTCAGGAGTCAGATGTGGATTTGTCAATGACCACTGTCTGCAGAAGACTTCATGAACAGAAATAAAGAGGCTACACTGCAAGATGCAAACCAATGGTTAGCCGCAAAAATAGGGTGGCCAGGTTACAGTTTGCTAAGAAGTACTTAAAAGAGCAACCGCAGTTCTGGAAAAAGGATTTGTGGACAGATGAGACAAAGATTACCTTATATCAGAGTGAAGGCAAGAGCAAAGCAAGGAGGAGAAGGAACTGCCCAAGATCCAAAGCATACCACCTCATCTGTGAAACACGGTGGTGGGGGTGTTATGGGCTGGGCATGTATGGCTGCTGAAGGTACTGGCTCACTTATCTTCATTGATGATACAACTGCTGATGGTAGTAGCATAATGAATTCTGAAGTGTATAGACACATCCTATCTGCTCAACTTCAAACAAATGCCTCAAAACTCATTGGCCGGCAGTTTATTCTACGGCAAGACAATGATCCCAAACATACTGCTAAAGCAACAAAGTTTTTCAAAGTTAAAAAATGGTCAATGGTCAAGTTAATCACCCGATCGGAACCCAATTGAGCATGCCTTTTATATGCTGAAGAGAAAATTGAAGGGTACTAGCCCTCAAAACAAGCGTAAGCTAAAGATGGCTGCAATACAGGCTTGGCAGAGCATCACCAGAGAAGACACCCAGCAACTGGTGATGTCTATGAATCGCAGACTTCAAGCAGTCATTGCATGCAAAGGATATGCAATAAAATACTAAACATGGCTACTTTCATTTACATGACATTGCTGTCCCCCAAACATTATGGTGCCCTAAAATGGGGGGACTATGTATAAACATTGCTCCAATTTCTACATGGTGAAGCCAAAATGTATAAAAATGGCCTTTATTAAAATCTGACAATGTGCACTTTAACCACATGTGATTTTTTTCTATTACAAATCTCAAATTGTGGAGTACAGAGGCAAATAAATAAATGACGGGTCTTTGTCCCAAACATTATGGAGGGCACTGTGAGCAGTGCAGTACACAAGTCTAGCATGCATCTATCTACAACAATTTTGCCAGGAAGGGACGATCATTTTGTGCAATCATTTTGAAGACCAAATCTTGTTTTTCTATCGGGACACTCTCCACCTCCACTATATACACTGCTACTGTCATGCTTGACACCATATGTACGATCTCACCGCCATGTTTGATGCCATATGTACGGTATCACGGTCATGCTTGATGCCATATGTACAGTATCATGGTCATGTTTGATGCCATATGTATGGTATCACTGTCATGCTTGATGCCATATGGGCAGTATTATTGTCATGTTAGATGCCATATGTATGGTGCTACTGTCATGCTTGATGCCATATGTACGGTTCCACTGCCATGTTTGATGCCATATGTATGGTACCACGGTCATGCTTGATGCCATATGTACAGTACCAGTCATGCTTGATGCCATATGTATGGTGCTACTGTCATGCTTGATGCCATATTACAGCACCACGGTCATGCTTGATGCCATATGTGCAGTATTACTGCCATGCACTGAATGCCATATGCTTGATACATTATGTACAGTACTATTGTCATGCTTGATGCCATATCAAGCACCATTGCTTATTATTAAAGCTGCATTCATCATAATCTGTGCCCCCATGAAATGCTCTTTCCCGCTTCCAATAAAACAAGTGTCCAATCATGTTGTAAAGTATAGAAGGAACTAAGATCTAGGCTAAAAATGAGATGCCAAAAAGCAAAAACTGCAACCTCTCGAAGAGCAGCGTACTAGTATCTTCAGCTCACAGGCTGCAGTAGGTCAGAGACAGCTCACCACCAATCTACATCAATGATTGGGTGATAAAAGTTTAACATATCGTGGATCCTGATGGTTCACAACATGGAATATTTTGTGTATTATGAGGAGTATGGGGAAGGGCTTCAGGGAAATACTCTTTAGGCTTCAAGGTATTCATAGAGTCTTACAGCGTGGAAACAGACTCTTCGGTCCAATTTGCTCACACCAGCCAACATGTCCCATCTACACCAATTCCATCTGCTGCGTTTGGCCCGTATCCCTCTAAGCCTGTCCTATCCATGTATCTGTCTAAATGTTTCTCAAACATTGAAATAAAATGGATGCGGCCTGCAGTGGCACGGAATGGCAGAGGAATAGTTGTGGACATCAACTGGTCAGCCCCTGCAAGTCCGACCCAGTACTGCCCTCAGGACAATGGGCCTTTATGGCCAAGTTAAGACTCTAATCTATTTTTTATTTTTCAGAAGGATAAAAGATGGCACCTAAAACATGGTGTCCCTTGTGTACTCTAATATCTTACACTCTTATACTTAATATGATTGTGCCTTATGTATAGTAGGATTTCCACTGAACTGCAAGCAACAAAAATGTCACTGTATTTAAGCACACGTGACAATAAAGTACCACTGCCTCAGTTACCTCCTCTGGCAGCTCGTTCCATACACCCACCACTCTGTGTGAAAAAATTACCCCTCAGGGTCCTATTAAATCTTTCCCCCCTCACAAACCTATGTCCTCTGGTGTTTGATTTCGAACAGTACAATTTAATGACAGCATTTAAAAGACTTCTGGACAGGTACATTGATAGAAAGGCATGGAGGATACGAGCCTAATCCAGGCAAATGGGACTGACTTCTGTGGGCATTTTAGCTGTCATGAACAAGTTGGGCTGAAGGGCCTATTTTCAGCACTGTGTTTCTGTATGGGTTCCCGAATACAGCACTGGCCCTTTGGCCCATAATGTCCGTGCCCAACACGACAACAAAATCCCTTCTGCCCGCATACAATTTATAACCTCAATTCCCTGCATATTCATGCATCCATCTAAAAGCCTCAGAAATGTCACTATTTTGTCTGCTTCCACAACTCTGGCAGCGCGTTCCAGAAATCTACCACTCTGTGCAAAAACAGCTTGCTCTGCACATCTCCTTAATACTCTCCCACTCTCACTTTAAAGCTATGCCCTTTAATATTTTACATTTCCACCGTGGCAGATTCCTTATTTACACCCCTCAATTTTTTTAACTTCTGTCAGATCTCCACTCAGCCTCCAATATGGATAATCCACATATTAAGGTTCAGATTAAAGGGAGGTCAACTTGAATGTCAAAGACGGGACCTTGTGGGTAAGTATTTGTCCAAAAAGTGGGAATCTTTTAAAGATGAAACAGTGAGAGTGCAGAACTAACGTGTTCCCATCAAGGTGAAAGTTAAGGACAGCCTCCAAGAAACCCTGTATGTTCACAAATATTGGGTTGGTATAATCAGACCCTTTCACCGGGAATGGAATGGGCAAATATTAGAGGGCACCGCGTTAAGGTGTGTGGGCAAAAATTAAAAGGAGCTGCAAGGCAAGTCTTTTTTTTTTTGCAAAGGGTGAAAGGTGCCTGGAACAAAGCAAAACATTTTAGCTGAGTTGCTGACCAAAACAAAATGCATCCCTTTTGACAGTAAGTTTTGGAATGGGGAAGAAAGATGAAAGGAAACAAAATGATGACTTCTGTTGATGCAAAAGATATAATATAGACAATTGATGGAGCAACAACACAGGATAGTCTTGAGATAACTATCAACTATAATTAAAACTATCCAATCATCCAAGACATAAATAGTCTGAAGGATCCCAACCGAAAACATCACCTGTCCATTCCCTCCACAGATGCTGCCTGACACACTGAGTTCCTCCAGTATTGCAATTCCTTGTATCTTCAACCTCTCCAAAAATTTAAATCCATTATCAGTCTGACTAGCTAAAAGAAATTAACTTAACCAGTGTCCAACTGATCGACAGTGTAAACTCCTTTAAAATAGTTATAAATCAAATAAAATACTTGGACTCAAATGTTGAATACACTGCCTTCGTATTCAATAACGTGTTGGTTACAAGGACAGTTTTCTGTAAAACATAGTTTCATAGTTTACCTTCAAAGGCCAAGATCACTGAACTGGGAATAAAGCTTGAAGTGAACAAACCCAAACTGTCAATGAAAGTCTTCACACTCCTCCCCAACATTACTTCCTCTCATAGCCCCGTTTATCATTTCTAAAAGCGAACATTCAGCATTTATCTAACAAAAGTAAGTATTTTCTTTGCCGATGGACATAAAGCACAAGAGAATTTGAAGATGAGCGCATAGAGCGTCCTTAAACTGAAACGAATCAACAACTCCAAATTAAGTTGAGGAGAGAATCTCAATCGAACCATCTGAAATAAATGAAACATTTATTTTAGGCTTCTCAGGATACACTATAGTCCCGCAAAACATCCCCGCAGCTCCCCACTGTTACAACACCCGGCAGCTGCCCGATTCTGGAACCCAAGCCTTTCATACAAAGACAGAGGTTCTCAGGACGGTTAAACCATTGAACGCGCGGCCTCAAGTAAAGGAAAATAACCTGACCTACATTAAGATGGCCAGAGCGAGAAAATAAATATGTAGGAAAGGAGGAAGGGGTGGTTTAAGGAGAGCGAAACCTTAACCTTCTGGTTGTAACACGTGCTCAGTAAGAAAGCAAACTTCCGGGTTATTTTATGGCTGCGTAATGGTGGCTGAGGACGAGAACAGCCGAAGCCCGGAGATTCACAAACCAGGGTATAACAAGAGAAACCGAAATAAAACAAACCCTCGCTGCTGCTGCTCCTCCTCCCACACGCCGCGCCGGGAAGGCCCGAGCTTCCCTCAGCCACTGACTCCTGCTCTCCCAACAACCTTCCCTCACTATTGTTCTCACGCTGCTTCTCCAACTAGAGGCAGTTAGTTGTGAGAGGAGCTCGCTGGGACGCGAGCGCACGATGCAGGCGGGCTCGGAGTCGGAGCGGCCCGACCGACCGAGGAGAGGCTCGCACCGAGATCGGCCTTTGTTTTCCTGGGGATGTCCCCTCAGCCTGACAAGGGCGGCCGTGTGTGTGTGTGTGTGTGGGGGGGGGGGGGTGGGGAGAGCAGCGCCGGGGGACGGAGGGAGGGCACTCACCGCTGCGCTGAGGTGAGGCGAGGACACGGCGCCCGCTCACTGCCCAGCCGCCGCCATGTCAGGCGCCTCCCGCCGCCATGTCCCATCACGTGACCCGGGGCCGGGCTCGTCCAACCGCCCGCCCTTCCCGCCAACCGCGCTGCCAATCGAATCACACAAGCCCCTAAGCAACTTGAATGATCTAGCATGATTTTGTTGAATATGCGGGGAAATATTTTTTTCCCCTTATTTTTTTTTAATATAAAAAAACTCCCCAAAACACCGCCGGCGAGTCCGGAGCACGTGACCACCGCCGCCCTCACGCAGCGTGACGTCATCGCCGCCGACGTCAGCGCGGCCAATACAAAGCCGGCGCGTAATTTAAACTCCCGGCGGCGGGTGCACCCTAACCTGCTGGCGCCGGCTGATTGACGTCCGTCTCGCCCAATGAGCCACCAGGCAATGGGCAGATGGGGGGGCGGCGTCTGCAGTCCCGACCAATCAGAGGCCGCGGTATGGTGATTTGCTCAAGTTAGGCTGATGAGCGCAGTGTTTAAAACTTTGGTTTTGAAAAGTATTGACGCGGCCAATCTGCTGTAGTTTAGTGACAGTGGGTTTTTTTTTTGTTAAAGTCAGCGTCTTTTTGTTCTTTTATTGGATTATTTTCAATACCATGGGTAATATTTTCTAACTGTCCTTCAGTCCTGCTCTCGCTGCGGTGTTTTTGGGGGTGGGGGCTGGCTGGCGTTTACAGTCAATACGGTAGCGCTAAAGATGGCGGTGGCGCCGCCGCGCTGTTAGCTCCCTCGCCCACACCCTCTTCGAAGCACCTGACGCATGTCCGTCCGCCCGCTCGGCTCGGCTCAGTCGGCTCATCTGCCCCCCTCCATAATGCGTTGAGCTTTGTCTCGATATGTTTTAATCCTTAGGGAAGGCAAAAGCAGCGCAGAAAGGCGACAGAGGCACGGCGGCGAAGGAGAACCAGCAACAGGCAGCCATGAATGAGGTACAAGCGGCGGGCGGGCGGGCGGGGCAGCCGAGGCCGAGCCGGCCCTTCCCTACCAGCAATGCCCCGGCTCCTCTTAAACCCCACAGCCCATTGTGGCCTTCACACTGCCGTGCACCCTGGCGTCCGCGGCTATTTGCACGGGTTTTAATTGTGATACTTAATGGAGATGTTATGGATACGTCGTCAATTGGCTAAATTACTGAATTGGCATCGAGTGATTCTGGGGCATTGATCTAAAAAATAAACCAGGTCTCAGCACAATCGTGGGCAATTAACATTCAAGTAACGACTGAAAAATATAATTAAAAAGCGGCAACTGTTCATAACGATTGGAGTGTCTCAAAATGTATTTGATATTCTTGGGTGATTAAAGAAAAGTCTGCCGTCTTGTATCTCCGGGCCATAAACATTTAAAGTGATTGACACTTAATCCTCTTCATTTGGAAAGTTACAGATGCATGAAGTGCTGTCACCTGGCGCTCTGGTTCAGCAACTGGCATGTTGCTGACCGTATTTCCCTTGGGGAAACCGAGAAATAAATAGGAAGCACAGTTTCAGAATACATAGTATTTCAATGCTATGTATTCAATAGTATTTGGAGGAATTTATTTGAAGAAGGTCATGAATTTTTGGAACTCTGCCCCAGACAACTGTAAGGGCTGAGCCATGTAATAATATTTAAGATCAAGACAGATGTAGTCAGATTGGGGGTGGAAGGTTAAAGGGAGACCTGAGGTAGTGGAGTTGGGGCCAATATCAGATCAGATGTGATCATACTATATGGCAGAGCCTGGCCTTGTCCTGTGTCCCTGTGCTTTACTCGGATATTGAGTTTGGAAGAAGGTGCTTGCATCCCTGCAGCAGCCAGCAAATCCATCCTGCTGGTCTCCCAAATGCTCTTTCACGAGTACTGGGTGCCCCATCTTGTGTTGTTTACTTGGGGAGTCATTTGTATGCAGCTGGGTGCCCCAGCATCAGGCACCACTGCGCCTCAATAGGCCGATGGTCCTTTTATGGACATAAAAAGAGCTTTTTTCCACGAGTAGTAGCTCTACTCAATAACCAAAAATCTGTAGCCTCCTTTTGCTGTGGTATTTTATTTAATTCACATGTTTAATCAATAATGTTTTATTATTAATGTTTTATGTGTCATTCCTAACTGTCACTGTATGTCGTTGTCACTTGCGGGCGGAGCACCAAGGCAAATTCCTTGTATGTGAATACTTGGCCAATAAACTTATTTAGTCTGAAGAAGGGTTTCGGCCCGAAACGTTGCCTATTTCCTTCGCTCCATAGATGCTGCTGCACCCGTTGAGTTTCTCCAGCATTTTTGTGTATCTTCGATTTTCTAGCATCTGCAGTTCCTTCTTTAAAACGTATTTATTCATTCATTTATTCCTACTGTTTTGATGTATTCAAGTCAAGAGAGTTTATTGTCATTTGTCCCAGATAGGACAATGAAATTCTTGCTTGTTGCAGCACAACAGAATATTGTAGGCATAAATACAGATCCGATCAGTGTATCCATGTACCATAGAATATATATATATACACACATAAATAAACAGATAAAGTGCAATAGGCGGTTATAGTTCAGAGTTTGTTTGAAGTTGTGTTTCAAGAGAGTTAGATTTGGCTCTTAGGGCTAACGGAATCAAGGGATATGGGGAGAAAGCAGGAACAGGGTACTGATTCCGGATGACTATATTGAATGGCTGTGCTGGCTCGAAGAGTTTTCCTCCCCCTTCCCTTGGTTTATGCTCCAAAATCAGATTCGGTTGGGTAGTTCTTTTTGTTTATCTGCATAGATACTGTTTCTTGCAACGTTGTAAAATTGCCCACAATCAATGTTAGAATTCCCATTAAATACCCAATTTAATTATTTGGAACATAAAATATGTATAGTTAATCTATTTTATAGGCCATTTTGTTAATTACCATGTTTTAAAAAACATGTTAGTCTGCATGCATCTTTGGCTGTTGGGCATCTCATTGCTGGCCCTGAAGCTGGTGGTGCAGTGGTGGTGTAGGTGCCAGCATGTCTCTGCAGCTGAGCTTTGTGGTGCATTGCTGAAAAAGTTACTTTTATAACTACTAAACCAGGTTCGCTTCTCAATAAACAGACACCACACAAACTGTTTGGTAGACCAGTTCAAAACTTTACTTAACATCGGCCGATGGAAGGGAGCGAGAATTCCAGCTAAGTGACCAATGTAGACACTCGACTGTCCTCGGTCCCCTTCTCTGAACAACAGAATTACATCGCATTATATAGTGTTTCTTTGTCACATTAGCACATTCCACAGACATTAGTCATGGTCAGAGGTACAGGAAAAGGCATCACATCAAAGGCCTTTTGTTTACAGGTTATGATATACTAAAAACATTGGCCATTTGTTTTATGGCATCTTATCTTCAAAGAGATCACCCTAGCTCTTTCGCTGTTTCCTCTCTGTCACTTGGTCCTTCATAAACATAGGCCATTTGTTTTATGGCATCTTATCTTTCCACTTCCCTGGATCCTCTCTCATCACTTCGCCCCTCCTAAACATTGGTCATTTGGTTTACAGCATCTTACTTCAAAGATGTGACTAGCTGTTTCTCTCTTCCTTTATTGCCTCCTCCCCCATAAACATTGGTCATTTGGTTCATGGCATCTTACTTCAAAGATGTGACTAGCTGTTTCTTTCTCTGTCACTTCCTCACTTGGGAGACAATGTTATGGTATTTATTATCTCAATACCCCAAAACCTGAGGCAACTTAACTTGCCTTTCTGTATTATTCTACTGGAGAAAAGCCTGATTTGAGACTAAATATAAGCTGTAAGCTTTTCTTATATTTTTAACATAATTCAGCTTTATCATTCCATCCTTTTATCAAAATCTTGATAATCACTACAGTCCTTGCCGAGTACATACGAAAGACCATAAGCATCTCATCAGGCAAATTATCTCACTGTCTGTAGTCTGGGTATCTTTGCTGCATTTGTCATGTTTGACTCCAATCTTGTTTAAAAGGATGTATGTACCATCCTTTAAATGTGGGTTAGTCTGCAAGTTTGCCATTCTGAAGAAAGTCCAGTCCATGTGGGCCACCCCAGAATAAAAGGAGGGTCAATAGCTCCACAAACCGTTCACAGTCAATCAAATGTATCCAACGACGATGATCTTCAATCTTCACAGCAGTTTATGTTGTTGATAGCACTTGGTTTTTCCTTTCAACACAATCTCAATTTCTTCTTGTCCCAGCACATGGTCATTTTGTAGCCTTTATGGACTCGTCCCTGTGCTCACAACTCCTCTAACCTGGGAATGCAGATCTGGCAAGACCTGGATTAATTGCTGTCCATACATAATTAGTTAATTGCCCAGGGCCTGTAGGTGGCTTCCCCCCACTCTCCAGGGGGTGGGCACAGCAGCCTTTCCTGAATCAATAAAAAAGTTGTAAATCCTGTTTCTCTAGCTGCAGTTGAATAACCCCAATCTACTCTGAAGAAGGCCTTCGGCCTGAAATGATGCCTATTTCCTTCGCTGCATAGATGCTGCCTCATCCCATGAGTTTCTCCAGCACTTTTGTCTACCTTTGATTTTCCAGCATCTGCAGTTCCTTCTTAAACACTTCTCTGTGAACTTATTCTTTAATCCGATTATATCTGAAGAGGCTCTCCCCACCTAAATATTAAATTCTCCAAATATGTTCTCTTCCCCAATCTACTTATCTTCTCACCTTTTATCCCTCATTATGAGATCCCTCAAACCCCCTTTTGTAAGCCATAAGACAATTTTACATGTACATTCATTTCCCTTACACAGCACATGCTTCAACACCTTTGTTTGTCTGCAGACCGTGATCTTGCTTCATTTGCATTTTAAAGGACAACCTCTGTTATCACATCAAAACAATCTTTCCCAAAAGAACTCACTCAGAATCAGTAATCAATAATACATTTTCTTTTTCTCTGTAATTTTGACATTTCCAATCTCATTTAACACTTTAATTGGGATGAGTCTCTTTTTGAACTCGGCTCAAAAGATTTATAACAACCAACACATTTTATCATTTGAGTATAGCTCCACCCCCCATTCATGGCAGTGTCTTAAAGGAACACACCATAACCTGCCTGTTCATTTGCATTTTAAAGGACAAACTGTTCTTAAAGGGACTCACACCTTTGCTCATTGCTTCAAATTTCACACATTCCACATAGAAAAAACATTGTTTTACAAGCAGTACATACACACAAAAAAATTGTTTTACCAGCAGTATATAATATTTCATCTTCAAAGACGTCTCTTTGTAATTTACTTTCCCTTTTTCTGACAAGACTTCTGTTTACCAGAATCCTGGTTACCTAACCCTAATTGGACTTTGATCCAGATCATGATTAGTCAGACTCCCCGTGACTTTTCAGTCTCCCTATCCTATCCTCATTTCTCCACCGAATTTGTCTTCATCCCCAATTTTTCTATAACATAGTTGCTTGTCAGAAAAAGGATTCCCCCGGGGTAATTTTGTTTTGCAATGCCCCATAGGCTCTTTCCACCATCCCAGATGCCTGTGGGTGATGTACACAGTGAAATTGCTGTCGGATATAAAAATGTGTACATATTTCCTTATTAATAGTGGCAATAAAATGGGGACCATTGTCCGAGTTTATGACAGTAGGTAGGCCAAACCTGGGAATAACTTCCCTTAACACCAATGTTACTGTAGTCTCAGCAGTATCATTAGTGGTTGGTAGAGCTTCAATCCACCTGCTAAATAAATCTAAAATAACTAAGCAATATTTATAACACTGGGCCCTTGGCATTTCAATAAAATCAATCTGTATGCATTCAAACGGTCGTGATGGCATTGGTGTCACCCCTGAGGGTATCCTAATTGGTTTGCCTGGATTATTTAGTTGGCAAATTTTACATTCAGAGGCCTGCTTCAGTGCCTCTTGCCGGATTTTTAGGTGCCACCACGTTTCCTTTGTCATCCTTATCATTCCCTCCTTACCAGCATGGGTAAGTGAGTGAATATATGTTAGTAAAACAGGTAAAAATGCATCAGATACACCAACTTGTCCAAGCGGGGTGAGCCGAATCAATGGCACAGCCCTCTTGTTTCCATAGTTGTTTTGGGTTATCAGAGGCGTCCCTCTGTAATGTACATACTTCCCTCATGTTTGGCAGGACCGTTCTATTTGCTAGTATCTGTTTACCAGATGTCACTAAGCATTTGGATGCATAGGCTGTTTGTTTGGCTACACTATCGGCAAATGCATTGCCTTTGGTTATAGGGTCCCCAGCACCAGTGTGTGCAGCACATTTAATAATGGTCAGCTGTTCTGGTATCATCAATGCCTTAAGCAAATAACGCACAGAAAGGCATTCCCGTGCTCCCAATCATGGGGAGCTTTGTAAGGTCAGAACTTCAAGGTATAGGGATATTACTGACGGAGCTGTCACAGGTAAGTATGCCATCGCTACTGGTAGGACGTAGAGAGGTGGACATCTCCCAAGATTATCTAACTCTTCATCTTCACTACCAAACAGGGTCGTCGTGCCAGACATGAAGTCTCCTCCAGAGGATTTATCAGTACTGGGTTTATTTGTACTAACCATCACCTGTTTATCACCTCCTGCCTGTCTCTTAATTATTTTTTCTTGTTCCTCCGCCCACTGGCATTCTAGTTGCAATACTTTCCATCCTTTCATAGTGCCATCCTGATTTCGTAACTCTATCCCTTGTTTACATGCAGTATCCATCCAACTTCGATCTCTACTCTCCTCATGCTTCTTTTCTGCTTCTGCTTTCCACGTCTTAATTCCCTTCTTCCATTTCTTTCCTGCCTTCCTTTCCCATATCAACATTTCTGCTTTTTTAATTGTCTCGACATTCCATGTGCCCCCCACTGGCCAGGCTTCATCCCCCAACCGTTTGGTCAACTTGTAACTTAACATTCTAAATTTCTTATTATACTTAGGATTCAAATAACACATATGTTGGACGGGGGTTCCCCCCTCACTGTTATCCAGAGCATTCCCCATAGATAGATAGAGAGAAAGAGAAAGAGAAAGCAGACTTCTTAATTCCGAATCGTTCCAAATATATCAACCAGGCCGACTCGCTACTCGAGACCCCAGTTTCTCAATTTGGCTGACTTAAAAAAAATATATATATATATTTTTTTTACCTCTTTGATATACGACCCAAGTGTCTCAACGAGGCCGACTCGCGACTCGAGACCCCAGTTTCTCAATTTGGCTGACTTTTTAACTTTGTAATATACAACGCCACTTATTTCTCAATCCGACAACTCCCCGGATGTTTCAATAAGCCAGACGCACACCTCACTTCCCGTATCTCAACCCGACAAAACACGGATGTCTCAACGAGGCCGATAAGCCCTTAGTAGAGAGAAAAGAAAAAAACAAAGAGAGATAGACAGAGAGAGAGAAAGAGAAACCACTCACGTCCTTCTTAACAAGATACACAAGCCCTTCTTAAAAATACAAGCACAAGTCTGTCTTAAAAATACATACACAATCCCCACTAAAAAAACCCTATAAAGCCCAACTGGTCTTACCTTGGTCTGTTTCTAAGAACCTCGGCAGGGAACCTGGATCAACCTCTGATGAAGGATCACAGACGTTCCCGGGAGTTTCTAGGGAGTCGGTCTTACAAGGGGGCCGATAGAGCTCAGTTATCTCCCTTCCAATCCCGGCAACCTCTGCAACCTCTTGCACAGTCAGCCGTTGATGTGGTCCCAGCGAGGCCTGCATAACTACGCCAATGAAAAAGTTACTTTTATAACTACTAAACCAGGTTCGCTTCTCAATAAACAGACACCACACAAACTGTTTGGTAGACCAGTTCAAAACTTTACTTAACATCGGCCGATGGAAGGGAGCGAGAATTCCAGCTAAGTGACCAATGTAGACACTCGACTGTCCTCGGTCCCCTTCTCTGAACAACAGAATTACATCGCATTATATAGTGTTTCTTTGTCACATTAGCACATTCCACAGACATTAGTCATGGTCAGAGGTACAGGAAAAGGCATCACATCAAAGGCCTTTTGTTTACAGGTTATGATATACTAAAAACATTGGCCATTTGTTTTATGGCATCTTATCTTCAAAGAGATCACCCTAGCTCTTTCGCTGTTTCCTCTCTGTCACTTGGTCCTTCATAAACATAGGCCATTTGTTTTATGGCATCTTATCTTTCCACTTCCCTGGATCCTCTCTCATCACTTCGCCCCTCCTAAACATTGGTCATTTGGTTTACAGCATCTTACTTCAAAGATGTGACTAGCTGTTTCTCTCTTCCTTTATTGCCTCCTCCCCCATAAACATTGGTCATTTGGTTCATGGCATCTTACTTCAAAGATGTGACTAGCTGTTTCTTTCTCTGTCACTTCCTCACTTGGGAGACAATGTTATGGTATTTATTATCTCAATACCCCAAAACCTGAGGCAACTTAACTTGCCTTTCTGTATTATTCTACTGGAGAAAAGCCTGATTTGAGACTAAATATAAGCTGTAAGCTTTTCTTATATTTTTAACATAATTCAGCTTTATCATTGCCAGGCTGCTAGTCAAATGGTACATGGAGGTTATGAGCTCAGTCCAGGCAGATGTTGCCTCTATTCCACAGAGACCCTCTTTGTTCTTACTCCCAGTCCCTCTGTTCATCTGATGTTACATGTAAATGATTTGTACGTTGGCCATTATGTGTTTTCTTGCTTGTATAGGTGTTTGTCTGTATCATTGGGATACAAAAGACAGTTTAGCTCTTTCATTAAGCCTGTGGTTTATTTTTGCAGTGTGGTTATGCTTCGCTGCATGTTTGCTTCTGGTCCATTCAACAACTGATCATTGCCAGTTCATTCCTATTCTTTGTGATGCTAATCTTGCAAGAATTTCTATTAATTTCATTGAACTGTTTATATCATTGCTGTGGGAGTGTGATTCTATGTGCAAATTATCTGTTTATACAAAACCTTTTTGGGAAGCAATTTATGGTGTGGCATTTTGGAAATTATATGATTTATTTTTCCCTTCCCTGTTTCACTAGGAAATTGCACGCATTAAACCGAACTTCTTTCGTCGTTTGAGCCCCATAAAAACCCATACATCTCGTGTCCCACTGCAAGATGAAAACTCTGCCACTTCAGATAATCAGATGAAGATCCAAGTTAAATGTACTGTCAAATGTGAAATGCAGGAGGAGAAAGGAGGTATGTGAGGATTATCCCCTTTGGTATTTTGTAAACAGTTTCAAAAACTCTTGCTTGGAGTAATGATTGTGTGAATAATAATAATTAATTTGAAATCCATCATCAAACCATTTGTATTGAAAACAAAAAGCAAACTGCTGGAGGAACTCAGTGGGCTAGGCAGCATCTGTGAGGCAGAGAGATGGTCAACGTTTGGGTCAAGACCCTGCATCAAGACTAAGAATGTAAAGGGTAGATGGCCAGAGTAAAGAGTTGGGAAGCTGGCTGAGTCGGGAGCTGTTGAGTTGAACCAGTTGAGGGAGATGATGGGTAGATGGAGCCGGATGGGGAAGGCAAGTGTGGGTTCGAGACAGAAGTGGGGAGGGGTGGGGGATGTAGATAGAGGTGGGGGGCAGACACAGAAGTGGAGCAGGGAGGTGATAAGTGGTGATACGAGAGTAAAGGGATGGTTAATGACCCCAGAATTAACGGGAAAGGAAGCTCACAAAGGGATAGGAGAGTATGGCCAAGTGTAATAGGAACCGATGTGAAAGGTGAGATGCGTAAGGAATTAAAAGTATTGTATATGAATGCGCGAAGTATAAGAAGTAAAGTAGATGAGCTTGAGGCTCAGTTAGAGGTTGGTAGATATAATAATAATAATAATAATACATTTTATTTATATAGCTCTTTTCAGCTCAAAGTCGCTTTAATGACATTGTGGGGATTACTGAGACGTGGCTGCAGGAGGATCGGGCCTGGGAACTTAACATTCAGGGTTATACATCCTATATAAAGGACAGGCAGGTGGGCAGAGGAGGGGGGGGTGGCTCTGCTGGTGAGGGATGGAATTCAGTCCCTTGCGAGGGAAGACATAGGGACTGACGAGGTAGAGTCACTGTGGATTGAGTTGAGAAATTGTAAAGGCAAGAAGACACTAATTGGTGTTATTTACAGACCCCCAAACAGTAGCCCGGATGTAGGGTGTAAGTTGCAGCAGGAGTTAAAACTGGCATGTAACAAAGGTAATGCCACTGTGGTGATGGGGGATTTCAATATGCAGGTAAACTGGGAAAATCAGGTTGGTTCAGGACCCCAAGAAAGAGAGTTTGTAGAATGCCTCCGAGATGGATTCTTAGAGCAGCTTGTAATGGAGCCGACCAGAGAAAAGGCAATTCTGGATTTAGTGTTGTCCAATGAACCAGATATGATAAGAGAACTCGAGGTAAAGGAACCGCTTGGAGGTAGTGATCATAATATGATTAGTTTTAATCTGCAATTTGAGAAGGAGAACGTTAAATCGGAATTGGCAGTGATGCAGTTGAACAAAGGGGACTATGAACGCATGAGAGGGGAGCTGGCCAAAGTAGACTGGAAAGTCATCCTAACAGGAATGACGGTGGAACAGCAATGGCAGGAATTTCTGGGCATAATCCGGGAGACGCAGGATCATTTCATTCCAAAAAGGAAGAAAGATTCTAAGGGGAGTAGGAAGCAACCGTGGCTGACAAGAGAAGTTAGAGATAGAATAAAACTAAAAGAAAAGATGTATAATACAGCAAAGAGTAGCCAGAAGCCAGAGGATTGGGAAACTTTCATAGGACAACAGAAGGAAACAAAACGGGCAATACGGGCTGAAAAGATGAAGTACGAGGGGAAGCTGGCCAGGAATATAAAGAAGGACAGTAAAAGCTTCTTTAGATATGTTAAGGGAAAAAGAGTAGCAAAGTCAAATGTGGGTCCCTTGAAGGCAGACACGGGTGAAATTATTATGGGCAACAAGGAAATGGCAGAAGAGTTGAATAGGTACTTCGGATCTGTCTTCACTAAGGAAGACACAAACAATCTCCCAGATGTACTGGAGGACAGAGGATCTAAGGGGGTAAAGGAACTGAAAGAAATTTTCATTAGGCGAGAAATAGTATTGGGTAGGCTAATGGGACTGAAGGATGATAAATCCCCTGGGCCTGATGGTCTGCATCCCAGGGTCCTCAAGGAGGTGGCTCTAGAAATAGTGGACGCATTGGTGATCATTTTCCAATGTTCAATAGATTCAGGATCAGTTCCTGTGGATTGGAGGATAGCTAATGTTATCCCACTTTTCAAGAAAGGAGCGAGAGAGAAAACGGGGAATTACAGACCAGTTAGCCTGACTTCGGTGGTGGGAAAGATGCTGGAGTCAATTAGTAAAGAGGTAATAAAAGGGCACTTGGATAGCAGTAAAAGGATTAGTCCAAGTCAACATGGATTTATGAAAGGGAAATCATGCTTGACTAATCTTCTGGAATTTTTTGAGGATGTGTCAAGTAAAATGGACGAAGGGGTGCCAGTGGATGTAGTGCATCTAGACTTTCAGAAAGCCTTTGATAAGGTCCCGCACGGGAGACTGGAGACTGGTGACTAAAATTAGAGCTCATGGTATTGGGGGTAGGGTGTTGACATGGATAGAAAATTGGTTGGCAGACTGGAAGCAAAGAGTAGGAGTGAACGGGTCCTTTTCAGAATGGCAAGCAGTGGCGAGTGGAGTGCTGCAAGGCTCGGTGTTGGGGCCGCAACTGTTTACCATATATATTAATGATTTGGAAGAGGGAATTAGGAGCAACACTAGCTGGATGGCAGTGTGAACTATGAAGAGGATGTTAGAAGGTTGCAGGGTGACCTGGACAGGTTGAGTGAGTGGGCAGATGCGTGGCAGATGCAGTATAATATAGATAAATGTGAGGTTATCCACTTTGGCGGCAAAAACAAGGGGGCAGATTATTATCTCAATGGGGTTGGGTAAGGTAAGGGGGAGGTACAGCGAGACCTGGGTGTCCTTGTACACCGGTCACTGAAAGTTGGCGTGCAGGTACAGCAGGCAGTGAAGAAAGCTAATGGAATGTTGGCCTTCATAACAAGAGGATTTCAGTATAGGAGTAAAGAGGTTCTTCTGCAGTTGTATAGGGCTCTGGTGAGACCACATCTGGAGTATTGTGTACAATTTTGGTCTCCTAATTTGAGGAAGGACATCCTTGTGATTGAGGCAGTGCAGCGTAGTTTCACGAGATTGATCCCTGGGATGGCGGGACTGTCATATGAGGAAAGATTGAAAAGACTAGGCTTGTATTCACTGGAGTTTAGAAGGATGAGGGGGAATCTTATAGAAACATATAAAATTATAAAAGGACTGGACAAGCTAGATGCAGGAAAAATGTTCCCAATGTTGGGCGAATCCAGAACCAGGGGCCACAGTCTTAGAATAAAGGGGAGGTCATTTAAGACTGAGACGAGAAAAAACTTTTTCACCCAGAGAGTTGTGAATTTATGGAATTCCCTGCCACAGAGGGCAGTGGAGGCCAAATCACTGGATGGATTTAAGAGAGAGTTATATGGAGCTCTAGGGGCTAGTGGAGTCAAGGGATATGGGGAGAAGGCAGGCACGGGTTATTGATAGGGGACGATCAGCCATGATCACAATGAATGGCGGTGCTGGCTCGAAGGGCCGAATGGCCTCCTCCTGCACCTTAAACTATCTATAAGTGGTTACAGGTGCTGGAAGCTGGCAAGTAAGAGGGGGGGCTTGTAGAGCCAGATAAGGGGTGTGTGGTTGGCAGATGGAAACGGGTGAGGTAGGGAGAAATAAACTGTGACAGGGCTGTTTGGAAAACGTGGGCAGATGAGAGAGGAATGGGAATACAGGGAGATGATGGGACTAGTGTAGACCGGGCATATTGGTCAGCATAGGCAAGGTGTGCCTTTTTCCGTGCTGCATGAAGCTAGGTGGGTGCTAGCATTTTTTTTTAAAGAGAAATGCCAGAATTATTTTGCGGATTCTAGAGCTTGCAGTTTCTACGACTCGGTTGACAGGAATGCGGCAGCTACACTGCCCTGGACACTGTTCACAGTTTCCAGAAGAGTGTTGGGTTTTTAAAACCATCTGTTACTTGGTAATCAGCATTACAGACACTGGCTTTTTAACACCCGGATTCTGTTCTCGCTGCTGTGGTTTCAATTTATCCAGGCAATCACTCATTCAACAACATACCAATGATCCCTGGTTGATTAGAACACCCTTATCACACAGAGAATCAGTGTAAGCGTTTGGGTGAATGTATTCCAGATTCCCTCCACTACAGCTGCGATATAGTGAAAGGCTGGATTGCTGGGACTGTAGTGGGCTGAGGGGTGACCTTATACATTTAATAAAATCACGAGTGTGTAGGAAGGAACTACAGATGTTGGTTTAAACCGAAGAAAGACACAAAATGTTGGAGTGACTCAGCGGGACAGGCAGCATCTCTGGAGGGAAGGAATGGGTGATGTTTTGGGTTGAGACCCTTCTTCAGACTAGAGTCAGGGGAAAGTGAAACGAGAGTAATAGATGGTGAAGTAGAGAGATTTAGAACAAATGAATGAAAGATATGCTATAAAGTAACAATGATAAAGGAAACAGGCCATTGTTAGTTGTTTACTAAGTGAGAACAAGAAGCTGTTGTGACTTGGGTAGGGGAAGAGGGAATGCCGGGGTTACTTGAAGTTAGAGAAATCAATATTCATAGCACTGGGCTGTAAGCTGCCCAAGCAAAATATGAGATCCTGTTCCTCCAATTTGCGTTTAGCCTCACTCTGACAATGGAGAAGACCTAGGACAGAAAGGTCAGTGTGGGAATGGAAAGGAGAATTAAAGTGTTTAGCAACCAGGAGATCAGGTAGGTTCAGTCATGAGGTCCCTTCTATTTCTTTTTTTGAGAGTAAGGCATGTTTGTTTCTACTTTAACAGTTTTTTACATCAAGCGTGTAATCCTCTGCCTTTATTCCTGCAGGCGGACAAAAGGTTTGTGTGTCCAGTGCTAGAGATTCCACAAAATCTGGCAAAGAGCAGAAAAAGGAGCCAAATGTGAGTGAGGAAGGAGCAGAGACTGCAGCAGCCACCCCAACTACTGGTGGGAAGTGTGCTAAAAAGGGCAGACCTGCGGCCCTTGGGAACAATCAAAGCAAAAAAGCAAATAGAAAATATGTTCGCAGGAAATGTACAGTGAAGCCTCAGAAACGCACACCGTGAGTTGAACTTGCTTCATTAGTGTTTGAGCTTGTCGTCAATGAAAGGAGACCATTCAGCCCATTGAGCCTGTTCTGCCTTTCAGTGAGATCATAGTTGATCTAATGTGGTGACGAGGAACTGTGGGTGCTGGTTTACCAAAGAAAGACACAACATGTTGGAGTAACAACATGGATAAATAGCGTTTTGAGTGGGCTTGTCTAGACTATTTGCAGGGAGGAGTGGACGGGAAAGGTAGCTGGAGAGAGGAGGGCAGCACAAAGCACAGCTGGCAAAGCATAAACACAGGCAAGGGTTTTTTATATTTGTAAGAAAGAACTGCAGATGCTGGTTTAAATCGAAGATAGACGTGCAGATTGTTGGATAAAGGCCAGTGGTGAATAAACAGAGCCCAAAAGGATAAGAGTTGTGAATTATGAATATGGATGATGGAATATGGTGATCTTTCTCCAGCATTTTGTGTCTTTCTGTGGTCGATCCAAAATGGGCCTCAACACAGATTTTCTGTTCTCTCCCCATGTCCCTTGCCAACCTTGTCATTAAATATATCAGTTGGCACCTCCGAATGATTTCACCTCCACATTCTCTCTGAGAATTGCAAAGAGTTGCCACGCTCTGAGAAGAAATTGCTGCTCCTCTCTGATGGGCAGCCCCTTATTCTGAGACACTGCCCTCTGGTCAATACTCCCACCCAGAGGATATCATATCACCATCCACCTTTCACTGAGATCACCTCTTGCCCTTCAATAATGTGTGTGGACTCCAACCCTTCATTCCAGGAATCCACAGAATGAATTCAAGTATATCCTTAAATATGGAGACCAGAACCATGCATGTTCCTCTTCAGTGAGTGCAGTCTCTCCAGAATCATATCATTTCATCCCCAAAATGTCATTTTCAAAAGGAATAATTTTGCAACGATTGGAAGGGAAGGGTTGCCACAAGCTGTTGCCGGAGAGTTGCCCGACTGCCTCCAGCTGCCTGTTGGGATGCGGAGATGTTTATGCTGCTAAGCCGATGGCTGGCAGAAGCGGGTGGGGCAGTTTAACCATTCGGCAGATGGAGGCAGAACAAAGACGCGGTGTTTCTCAGACTCTGTTGCCCTTCCTGTAATGTTTGTGTTGCTGCACCTTGGAGACTTTCTTTAATTAAAGACTCTCCTTCATTCCTGCCAGAGCGAAGAGCCCTGCCGGTCGGAATCACAAGCTTACTGATTACTACCCGATCCGCAGGAGTTGTAGGAAGTGTGAAGGGCAGCTGAAGGTAACTCTTTCAGACTCTTCTCTGGGCGTACCACCACCCAGGTGGTGCAGGGCTGGTGGATTTCCCATTTACTGCTGCACGAATGGATATGGCCAAAGACATGCTGACTTAATCACTTCTGTTCTTCCCGCAGTCAGAAGAAAAGAAAATAATTGACAAATTGATTCGGAACAGGAAGGAAGAAGGAATGCAGGTACTGTTGTAATATGCAAACAAATTAAAAGTGGAGCCTTGGCTCTGGGTTGGAAGCAACATCGTCCAGTGCTGAGTGAATGTAAACCTGCACACTGGCCAATTAATGGCAGAGGACTGGAAAAGTGGCAGGGTGCGTTTATTCCCCCTGACACAACGTTTTTAATATTTGTTAAGTGTAATTGCCTGTATCGTCTGTGGTGTTTTCTACCGAGACAGCGATTGTACTAAAACAGTCTCCAGCATCGCCTGACTGCAGACATTGTCCTAACTTCCTCTGTTCCTGCAGGTTAGTGTGATTGACGGGAAGGGCCGTGGTGTGATGGCCACCAAACCTTTTCAACGCGGAGACTTTGTGGTGGAATACCACGGCGACCTCGTTGAGTTTGCCGATGCAAAGAATCGAGAGGCTGAATATGCGCGGGATCCCTCCACTGGCTGCTACATGTACTACTTCCAATACCTCAGTAAAACGTACTGGTAAGCCCTCCCTCTGACTGTGCTCTGGGTGGATCCCACATCCCCAGTGCTCTCTGCTCAACACCTGTGCACAGTGCAGTCACCACACCTAATTCTAACAGCTCTGCTT
The DNA here is from genome assembly GCA_038087875.1 of Malacoraja senta. Lineage (NCBI taxonomy): Eukaryota > Metazoa > Chordata > Chondrichthyes > Rajiformes > Rajidae > Malacoraja > Malacoraja senta. The sequence continues at coordinate 91,632 of CM075980.1, read as the reverse complement.
CTCTGCAGAGAACACCCCAAACATTCATATTCTTGCCATAAATTGGAGACTATCTGTCAATGCAGTTCACATCTTGATGTGAGGAAAGATTGAAAAGACTAGGCTTGTATTCACTGGAGTTTAGAAGGATGAGGGGGGATCTTATAGAAACATATAAAATTATAAAAGGACTGGACAAGCTAGATGCAGGAAAAATGTTCCCAATGTTGGGCAAGTCCAGAACCAGGGGCCACAGTCTTAGAATAAAGGGGAGGCCATTTAAGACTGAGGTGAGAAAAAACGTTTTCACCCAGAGAGTTGTGAATTTGTGGAATTCCCTGCCACAGAGGGCAGTGGAGGCCAAATCACTGGATGGATTTAAGAGAGTTAGATAGAGCTCTAGGGGGCTAGTGGAATCAAGGGGTCATAGTTTAAGGATAAGGGGGCAATCTTTTAGGACCGAGGAGAAAAACATTTTTCACACGGAGAGTGGTGAATCTCTGGAATTCTCTGCCACAGAAGGTAGTTGAGGCCAGTTCATTGGCTATATTTAAGAGGGAGTTAGATGTGGCCCTTGTGGCTAAAGGGATCAGGGGGTATGGAGAGTAGGCAGGTACAGGATACCGAGTTGGATGATCAGCCATGATCATATTGAATGGTGGTGCATGCTCGAAGGGCCGAATGGCCTACTCCTGCACCTATTTTCTATGTTTCTATGATATGGGGAGAAGGCAAGCACGGGTTATTGATAGGGGACGATCAGCCATGATCACAATGAATGTCGGTGCTGGCTCGAAGGGCCGAATGGCCTCCTGCTGCACCTATTTTCGATGTTTCTATGATATTTCATCTGAACTGTTTAGTTGAATTGTCTGTTGTCTGTCTTTTACATGGTGTATCTATCCATGCTGTATCTCTAAACTAAACTTAGTGTGGAGCGTTTCCAGCATCAGTGTTTAATCCAAAATGAAATTGGTGGGGGATATTGACAGGTAAAAATGAATCTATGGAGGGGAGAGAGTTCACACTTTTGATGACCTTGAGTAATATTTTGCCCACTTTGAGCTGCAGTTTGCTGAAGGAAACAGCAGAGTTGGTTCTGTTGCAACACTGCATTGACAGCCAAAGTGTGACAAGTGGCAGCACCCTAGCTCTGGCCCATTAGATTGTCACAAGTTGCCCACTGAGTACAGGATGATTCACTGGCACTGCCACTCAACTGGATTTGTGCAGCAGAGGGTTAGGTTGGGCCTTGTCTGTACAGGGTATTGAGCATATTGTACCTTCCAGCACAGGGCCTGTGTCAAGTACACTTCACTCATGCTGAGAGTTTCTGCTTCGGTCACCCCCTCCCTTTCAGGCAATGGGTCCCACATTCCTCCACCCAGAGGAGAACAAATTCTCTTTGCTTGTAATTTGTGAAAGTATTCACCAGGCTTGGCTGATCCATGTTCCCTGAGAGCAGTGATTGTATCCGTGACGTGTGAAGGGACTGGAGATCAGTGGTGCCTGTGCCCAGAACTCTTGAGCAGCTGTTGTGATAAATTGAATTAAATACTTTATTGTCACGTGTGATGAGTCACAGTGAAATTCTTTGCTTGCATACCCAAGGTTTGCAAATAGTCACCCATAAAAGATGTTTACAAAGTACCCCTGTACCAGGTCCCCCTTTGTTCTCCCCCTCCCCCTCTCATGGCGGTCCCCCCCCCCCCCCCCCCCCCCATACCGGGTCCTCCTTCGTTCTTACCCCTCCCTCTTGGTGCCCCCCACACTGGGTCCTCCTTTGTTCCTTCCTTCAGCAGTGACGTCCTCACTTACACGTGTCCGTCAGCCGGCACCATCATCGACCACCGCCTCAACCTCTCCACTAACACTGCCGGGTCGTCTCCGTGGTGCCGACCTAGGCCCCAGACCTGGGGACTGGGAGTTGGTGCACATCCAGCCTCCACACCAGTTGAGGGACACGTGGAGCCCTCAGTGAAACTGTCCAGAGCAGCCCGAGGCGTGAGAGATGTTCATGGAGTGAGGAGGGTTCTTGTACAGTGTGAGATTAGTCTGATTTGGGGTGGCTATCGAATGGCTTTCATGTTCGAGGAGCGTGCTTTTAATTCCTGATTTTGGTGCCACATTTCCAGCGTGGATGCGACGAAGGAGACAACTCGTCTGGGCCGGCTGATCAACCACAGCAAGAACGGGAACTGTCAGACCAAGCTGCACCACGTGGATGGCAAGCCCCATCTTGTACTGGTTGCCTCGCGGGACATTGCAGAAGGGGAGGAGCTGCTCTACGACTATGGAGATCGGAGCAAGACCTCGATTGCAGCACATCCCTGGCTGAAGCAGTGAGGCAGGGGAGAGGAGTGCAGCATTTGTAACTGAGGTTGTTGCTGGGCCTTGGTGATGTGGTAATTTATCAACCTCACTGCACACTGCTCCCGATCCCAGCAGCGCATGGGGAGCTGTTCTTGCCTCTTTGGAACTTTTAGATCTTAATGCTTACTAAATCTTGCAGGCGGGGGTGTGCTTAGCAGCTTGCTGTCATGAAGCAGATTCTGTATTTTATGTGAACTATTTCAGTTGTACAGTAGTGGCAGCCTAGGCCTGCTTTTATGCTCTGTATCAGAAACTTACTTCTGATATTTCAGTGATTGAATGGTATCATTTGTGAAGTGACGGACCATTTTTAGAAGTTCTGTGTGCTGAATAATGAATTTGTCCCTTCCATCTGCAAGAGGTAATTGGACATTTCAAAATGCAATTGTTTATGCTGAATTAGATTTTTAACATGGGATTGTTCATCACGCCTGAGCACCTGTTGTAAATGGCTATTTAAAGTTTGTGTACAAAAGCTTCATGTTGAAGATTATTGAAATAAACTCTGTGACCTAGTTGTACTGAAGCAGTATCTGTTGATGGTTCCAGCTATCCTGGCTTGACTTTCTGCCCTCCGTCACTGAGGGACTGACTAACACAGATCATTGCATCTGAATACTGGGCCGTGACCAGGCTGCATTGGGAATGGTTGCTCAGTGATGGATGAAGTGAGTCCCATGCAGTGCTGCTGTACCCACAGCCTGGCCACTTAGCAGAGCCAGGCTGCACTACCCTCTCAGTCTGCTCCCACTTGTACATGGTACATCCCACTCCTTCACCATGGATGGCTTTTAAATTCCACGTGTCACCTTTATGCAAAAGTCACTCGTCACTGATGTAAGTTCGGCAGCTAAGTGAGAGGTTAACAGATGGGAGATCCCACATACTGAGCTTATGCACTCGGACTGCAGGTAGAGGGTGGTCCAGGCAATAAGACGGGTTCACCTCCTCTACGACTGGGCCCAGAACAAGCTCAGCACAGCAGCTGGTATACATGAGCCTCTCATAACCCATTCTGTCCACTCTTCCAACAGAGGGAGCTCCTTCAGATACAGACACCATCAAGGATTTGGAACAGCTGGAGACGGGGGGCTTCTGTGTTGTGTTCTAAGTGATTCCAATGGCTTGAGCTGACTGGGCTTTATCCATAATTGGACTGGATTGAAATACCTAAAATTAGATTCAGAAATATCTGTTGCAAGTAACAAAAAGTTCCCATAAAACATATTAAATTTTTTATATGCTGCCTAAGAAACATCTGTAATAACTGAAATTAGAACACAACTGTCACAGTGATTTCAACTTAAATGAGGGCATTTGCCATGGTATGACTGGAGTTGTCGACAGTGAGCTGAACTGTAGGTCAGTGGATGCTCAGATACTTTGAACAGCTGGTCCATTACTTGTGGCAGACAAGGACTAGGCTCAACCTGTGGTTGACAGAGGAGGTCAAGGGCAGTGTTAAATTAAACACCAGGGTATACAGACTGGTAAGGGGTGGTTGGGGGTGCAAGGACCAGGAAGGTTTTAGGTCCAGCAGCAAAAGACCTAAATGCTGATAAGGGAGAACATTGACTGAGACTAAACTTGTGTAATACCAAAATAAACAGTCTGTTTCCATGGAAGAAGGTGGCCAAAGTAGTTGTGGGACTGAGAGAACCTGGCTTGTGACTTAATAACAGGAAACAAATAAATAATAGGTGTATATACAGTGCCCTCAATGTTTGGGACAAAGACCTATCATTTACTTATTTGCCTCTGTACACAATTTGAGATTTGTAATAGAAAAAACACATGTGGTTAAAGTGCACATTGTCAAATTTTATTAAAGGGTATTTTTTATACATTTTGGTTTCACCATATAAAAATTGCAGCTGTGTTTATACATAGTCCGTCCCCCCCCACCCCATAATGGGCACCAAAATGTTTGGGACACATGGCTTCACACGTGATTGTAATTGCTCAGGTGTGTTTAATTGCCTCCTTAATGTAGGTAGAAAAGAGCTCTCAGCATTTAGTCTTTCCTCCAGTCTTTCCATCGCCTTTGGAAACTTTTATTGCTGTTTATCAACATGAGGTCCAAAGTTGTGCCTATGAAAGTCAAAGAAGCCATTGTCAAGTCAAGTTTATTTGTCACATACACATACGAGATGTGCAGTGAAATGAAAAGTGGCAATGCTCGCGGACTTTGTGCAAAAATCAAACAAACAAACTACAAACAGAATGGAAGAATAGAATCACATATTCTTTTACATATTAAATATTGTGGGCGGAAGGAAAAACGGGGAAAAAACAGCAATTTTTAAAAACCAGTAGAGTGGTACAGTAAAGTTAGTCCCTGGTGAGATAGGAGTTTACAGTCCTGTTTACAGTTATGAGACTGAGAAACAAGAATAAAATTGTTAGAGACTTCAGCCAAACTTAAGGCTTACTAAAATCAACTGTTTGGAACCTCCACAGCTGATGACAGAAGAATTATCTCTATAATAAAGAAAAATCCCCAAGCACCTGTCCGACCGATCAGAAACACTCTTCAGGAGTGGATTTGTCAATGACCACTGTCTGCAGAAGACTTCATGAACAAAAATAGAGGCTACACTGCAAGATGCAAACCACTGGTTAGCCGCAAAAATAGGATTTCTGAAGTGTATAGACACATCCTATCTGCTCAAGTTCAAACAAATGCCTCAAAACTCATTGGCCAGCGGTCCATTCTACAGCAAGACAATGATCCCAAACATACTGCTAAAGCAACAAGGCAAAGAGAGTGGTGAGTCTGTGGAATTCTCTGCCTCAGAGGGCGGTGGAGGCAGGTTCTCTGGATGCTTTTGAGAGAGCTAGATAGTGCTCTTAAAAATAGCGTAGTCAGGGAATATGGGGAGTAGGCAGGAACGGGGTACTGATTGGGGATGATCAGCCATGATCACATTGAATGGCGGTGCTGGCTCGAAGGGCCGAATGGCCTACTCCTGCACCTATTGTCTATTGTGTTTTTCAAAGCTAAAAAATGGTAAATTCTTGAGTGGCCAGTCAATCACCTGATTTGAGCCCAATTGAGCATATTTTATATACTGAAGAGAAAACTGAAGGGGACTAGCCCCCAAAACAAGCATAAGCTAAAGATGGCTGCAATACAGGCCTGGCAGAGCATCACCAGAGAAGACACCCAGCAACTGGTGATGTCTATGAATCATAGACTTCAAGCAGTCATTGCATGCATAGGATATGCAACAAAATATTAAACATGACTACTTTCATTTACATGACATTATGGTGCCCTGAAATGGGGGGACTATGTATAAACACTGCTGTAATTTCTACATGGTGATACCAAAATGTATAAAAATGGCCTTTATTAAAATCTGACAATGTGCACTTAAACCACATGTGATTTTTTTCTATTACAAATCTCAATGGCAAGTACAGAGGCAAATAAATAAATGATGGGTCTTTGTCCCAAACATTATGGAGGGCCCTGTGTATATATATATTTTTTGCATTAGCCTTTACTGTGGAGAATGTTGTAAAAATCCCTAAGATAACAGAACTTCGGCCCACAATTCTGTGCCAAACAATGACCCCAGGACACATTTATTGTCAGTGGTGTAAGATTTAGAGATTTGAGGCAGAATTGTTTTTTTCCCCATGAGATGATTGAAACCTGGAACTCTGAGCGAGTAGTGATGGCAGATACTCGCACACCGGGGTGCACAGGGCTATGGGCTGTGTTGGATAATGGGCTTGATATGAATGGGTACTTGTTGGCCTGCATGGATATGGTGGGCTGAAGGGCCTGTTTCCTTGCTGCGTGACTATGAATGTACTTCATCCACTTCCATCATTAGGACATGGTTCACCGTCTCCTTCCTCAACTTGAGTGATCGTTGCACTGAAAGGAAGCACACAATGTGACTGCCACATCACAGATACATATCTCTGCTTTAAGCATCAACTCTGATCACAAAGTGTGTTATGTCAACATGGGAAGTGAAGGAAGACATTCACCCCCATGAACCTGTCTCCCACCACAGCCCTGCCATTTACTGAGAACACAGCCAATCCATGACCATTTGTGTTTCCCACATCCCTCTCATGGGGAAATAATTAATCAGCACAACTGTACTTCCCTATTGGTCAACAAAAATCCCTCACTGTCACATTTAAAACTAAGAATTGTTCTCATTTCTATTATAATTTCTGGACAAGAGTGACATCCCTCTCACCCTGTGTACAGGAGTCTTTGCTGACTTTTTAGAGATACAATGCAGAAACAGGTCCTTTAGCCCACTGAGTCCACACCGACCAGCGATCACCCCGCACATTAACACTATCCTACACATTTATATCAGCCAATTAATCTACAAACCTGTATGTGTTTGGTGTGGGAGGAACCTGAGAAAACCCACAGGTCACGGGGAGAACGTACAAACTCTGTATAGACAGCACCCGTAGTCGGAATCGAACCTGGGTCTCAGGCGCTGTAAGGCAGCAACTCTACCGCTGTGCTGCATACTTCTCTCCTGATATGGCAGACCGTCTCCAGTTTGTTATCTCTGCCCCCTGTACTCAACCCCCACCAACAGCAATGAGTGCTCTCTGTCCATCTCATCGGTTACCCCAAATATTAGTAAAATCACCTAATGTAACTTCCAGTTTGCCTCTCATTTTAATTCTCATTTCCTCATTTGTTTGTAACCCAGGTCTCGTCTCCACACGCGAGCGTGTGGATGTTCAGCAGGGTATTGTTTATAGTCAGGAGCAGGAACCATTTGGGCAGCCTACACCCTTGCTTTCCCTCTCTCTCTCTCTCTCTATCCCTCCCCCTTCCCAGTTCTCCGACCAGTCTGACTGTCTCCGACTACATTTTATCTGTTTGCTTTGTTGTTGTTACCTTCTCCCAGCTCACAGTGATCTATTCTACATTTCCCTTGATCTCCATTCCCTTTGTCCTGTTTTCACACCTTACATTTCCGTATCTATGTATCTCCTCTCCTGGCCTCAGTCTGAAGAAGGGTCTCGACCCGAGACGTCACCCATTGCTTCTCTCCAGAGATGCTGCCAGTCCCGCTGAGTTACTCCAGCATTTTGTGTCTAACCAGGGTCCACCTCTTGGGCGCTTTTACACTTCACTGCGCCAACTCTACCACCACCCTGGCCACCTGTCCCCTCAGTGATTTGCACTGGAACCTACATGAACTCACTCGAGAAATCAGTTATGGTATCAAAAGCTCTTCCTCAGAGTTTGATTCCTGACTAAATAAAAGCAAAATATTGCAAAATAGTGACATAAAAATGGAGAATGCAGGAATCAGTCAGCAAGTCAGGATACTGACTCAGAAACAGACGACTTTTCGGGTCAGAGTATTTCCACAAGACTCTGCTGAAGAACGTTTCTCGTCATGAATCGGTCTGGGCCGAGACCTGGACCCACCTTTGGTAGCACTGGATGGCTGCGTGGGTGGTCAGTAGCTGAGCCTTAAGGTGGTTACGTTCATGCAGCACTTCACTCAGTTCCTGCAAGGTGAACCGCGGGCAGTTCGGATCCTTCAGGTTCATGATGAACTTGTCCGCTCCAATGTTTTGCTGCTTTCAGAGATTAATGTTATTAACCTGGTGAATGCGCTGTGTGGAAACCCATTGCTGAGACAGACCCGCGTCCCACTGCAGTGCAACAGCAACTTTTACAATGGCATCAATATTAGAAAACAATGCACAGCAGTGGGATTGGGCAGATCTAGTACATGCTCAATGGGCTCAATGGCCTCTTTTTAGCTTTATACAGCATTGAAACAGGCCTTTCAGCCCAGCGAGTCTATGCTGACTACCATGCCTATCTATACTAATCCCACATGCCTGCATTCATTCCATATCTCGCTGTGCCTCTCTTTCAAGAACCTGTCCAGACGCCTCTTAAATGATGTTAGTGTTCCTGTCTCCACCACTTCCTCTGGCAGCTCATTCCAGAAAGCGACTACTCTGTGTGGAAAGTGTATCTGTCAGTTCCCCTTTAAAATCTCTTCCCTCTCTCCATAAATCTATGCTGTCCAGTTCTAGACACTGCTGCCAAGGGGTATAGACACTGGTTAAAGACCCTCTCTGTGCTTCTCATACGCCTATATGCGTAGGTGTCCTTCACGTCATTGGCAACAGTCCCAGCCCTTCCAATCTCTCCTGAGAATTCAAGCCGTCCCATTCCTGCAACATCCCGTGAATCTTTGATCCACCCTCTCTAACTCAATCACACCCTTCCTGTAATGTGGTGGCCAGAACTGCACACAATACTCCAAGAGCAGCCTAACCAATGTTTAGTGCAACTGTAGTCTCAGCTGCTTTGTTGTGTGATTGTAAGATGTACAGGCTTGTGTTGGGATCCCAACAATCTCTCAGGGAAGCGAGCTGTGGTTTACAAATCTGTTGCTGTCTGTCTGATGTCTGGGATTCAGAGACTGAACCAAGTCTAGCCGGCAGAATTGTGGCCAGGTGGTTGTAAATATTTGGAGGCAGTGAAGCCTTCACTGGCTAGAACAGCCCAGTCTGAGGACAATGGGCAGTCTGCATAATAGGTGGCATGGTGGTGCAGCAGTAGAGCTGCTGCCTCACAGCGCCAAAGACCCAGGTATAATCCTGACTACAGGTGCTGTCTGTACGGAGTTACTACGTTCTCCCTGTGACCATGTGCGTTTTCTCCAGGTGCTCTGGTTTTCTCCCGCATTTCAAAGACATGTAGGTTTGTGCGTTAATTGGCTTCTGTAAATTTCTGTAAAAGTGTATCGAACCAGTCTACAGGTGCTCGCTGGTCAGCATGGATTTGAGTGGCCAAGGGGCCTGTTTCCACACTGTGTCTCCAGTAAACTAATCTGTCCACAATATTATCTACAACACCAATGTCCACAGTATCCACTGTCTCAGTACCTTCTGTCTACTGTCTCCGATATCAATGGGCAGTCTACACTGTCTCCACCATCACCTACAACATTTTCTGTCTAATATCCTAAACAATACGATAGAACTTTATTTATTCCAGGAGGGAAATTGATCTGCCAACAGTCATAAAACACAAGATACATGAAACATGAAATTAAAGTGACAAGGGGAAAGTCCAGGATTGGGGAGGGGGTGGGAAAGTCAGTCTGCCCGACAGAAGGGGGAGGAGTTGTACAGTTTGATAGCCACAGGGAACAAGTTTCCAATACAAATTGGCAGTCTACACCATCACCTACAAATTCTTCTGTCTAATATCTCTTGTACAAGGTCTCCAACACTAAGGGAGAGTCGACAGCATCACCTACAATATCTCCACCACTAAGGGTCAGTCTACACTGTCTGAGAGCAGTGGGCAGCCCCAGGTGGTCAGTTGTTGTGGCTGACCTCTCTCCCTACCTCCTGCACAGGGTCAGTGGCTTTACTCCGCAGTTCTCCGATAAGTGTTTCTGCTTCTGCCTTCAGTCCATCCCGCTCCAGTCTCAGCTCCTCCAGGCTCACGGAACTTTGGCTCACCAGAGTCTCAAACATTTCTAACACTCTGACGATCTGGAACTGCAACTCAAAAACTGCCGTAGAACTTTGCGAGCTGTTCACTTCCCTGAACTGACAACCGAGCTGATGGGAGATGTCGTAGACATCTTCAACTGCGAGCTCCAGTGGATCCTTATTGAATGGCGGCCCTGCACCCTGCATCCTCTCTGCCAGTTCCCAATCTCAGGGCGACGATCAGACCTCAACCCCTCGCTACAGTGCGAGGTGCAGCAGTGGTTTGGAGCAACCTTCTCTCAACCTCAGGACAGTTCTGGGAATTTACAGGAGTTCATTCTATTTCTCTCTTCCCGTCCTTATTCCTTCAGTGCCTGTGGTGGGGGAGCCTGCTTGTCGTTTGTGGTTGCTCGGCGATGGCAGGAGAGGGAAGGTGTTGGTTGTGGACAAGCCGGTTGTCAGAGCAACCCTGCAAACATCAAACACCTCCATCTCTGCACTTGGTTCCGTCCCAGTCAGTGGCGAGTGCAATACACAGAGCGATCCCAGACAGTGCAGTGCGATCCCAGACAGTGAACAGAGCGATCCCACAGTGCAGAGCGATCCCACAGTGCACAGAGCGATCCCACAGTGCACAGAGCGATCCCAGACAGTGCAGTGCGATCCCAGACAGTGAACAGAGCGATCCCACAGTGCAGAGCGATCCCACAGTGAACAGAGCGATCCCACAGTGCACAGAGCGATCCCACAGTGCAGAGCGATCCCACAGTGAACAGAGCGATCCCACAGTGCAGAGCGATCCCACAGTGCACAGAGCGATCCCACAGTGCACAGAGCGATCCCACAGTGCACAGAGCGATCCCAGACAGTGCAGAGCGATCCCACAGTGCAGAGCGATCCCAGACAGTGCACAGAGCGATCCCACAGTGCAGAGCGATCCCAGACAGTGCACAGCGCGATCCCACAGTGCACAGCGCGATCCCACAGTGCACAGAGCGATCCCACAGTGCACAGAGCGATCCCAGACAGTGCACAAAGCGATCCCACAGACAGTGCCCCTGCAATGTGCCTGAGAGGCAGACATTGGGCAGTGCATTGACTGAGCCACTCATGTATCTCCCACAAACACAATTCATTGTCTGTCGTCGGATCAGGTTCATCGGGGAACCACGTTCACTGGAGCCATGTCTCCATGGTTACAGTTTCCACTCGACAGGTCGAGGCAGACACTGCAATACCAGCAGAGACTCACTCCTCCTGCAGTGTGAGGTCACTCCACACTTACAGTAACACTATGGGAGGAAACCTACTTGGTCACAGGGGAACGTACAAACTCCACACAGACAGCACCCGAGGTGTGGATCAAACCTGGGTCTCTGGCACTGAGAGGTAGCGGCTCTACCTGATGCGCCACCATGCCGCTCTGTAAACGATGCAAGGTCAACACTTCACAAGAACTATGCCAAACAGTAGGTGTGAGAGAGAGAGAGAGAGAGGGAGAGAAAAAGATCCCGCGCTAGAGACACAACAATATCTACAGTCTATCAGTGGATGTATGGGCTCAGATCCAGGAGATTCAGGACAGTAACAGCACTTGGTCAGTGACTTATGTATTTTTTAATGAATAACTGATTAAACACTGAAGTGGTTTGACTACATTAGTTGAAAAGCAAAAAATGGTAAATCGTGGGAATCTGAAATGAAACCTAAGGTGAGATACCCAGCAGGTCAGGCAGCATCAGAGGAGAGAGAAACACACAGTTCATACTAGGGCCACAGGGGCTGAGAGAATGCCAGAGTCACAACCCCAGCAGTGCCTGCCTGCGGCTACTGATTGACCCAGCGGCAGGTTGATGGGAAACAGACCTTTCATCACCAGCTCCATCTGTACAAAGCCTGAACAGACACGGAGAAAGCCAGGCTCACTCTTCACAGCAAAGGTAACGCAGCCTCCTCACACACGCTGACACCTTCTCTACAGTCACTCTCTGCTGGAACACACTCAATGTGAAGCAATGGAAAGGATTCACTGGAGAACACTCTCTCTTCTGGAGAATGTTTCACTGACTTCCTTCAGCAAAGGTTTCCTACGTCAGGGGTTTGAAGACTCAGCCAATGAACTGTGCGGGGGAAATAGGGAGTTTTTAAATGAAGTTGTTCCTTTGAGCTGTTTTACCTCCAGCTTGGTTGGACATAGATGTTGCAATGCCCCTGCTGTCCACTTCATCTGTACTCTGCTTCTCTTGACCAGAGGCATGGTGTCACTGATGACCAGCCTTCCAGCGCTTACTTTACAATACGCTCCAAACAAGCTGTGTGCAGCTGAAGGAACGGCGGGCGGCAGCTGACTTTCCACAGCGCGTGGTTTACACGGGGCTGTGGGGGACATCAGACACAAGACTGACTGGCTCGGCAACCAAGATCAGATCATCAGATGTCAGGTCGAGGTTTGGCAGGTGACAGCAGCTGACTGCTGGAAACCAAGAACAATACTGAGTGGAAAATCTGTTTCTTCTCATCGTCTAGATGTTCCCTGGAGTTCCACGCTACCAATTCCAAACTGTCAAAGTGCAACGTGAGAAAGACGGTATAATTCCTCCAAACACGTGGTTAGTAGAGGTAAAAGCTGCATAAGTCAGAGAGAAAAGTCCTTTGGGTTTGCATATAATACTGCAAGTTACAATCTATTGTTACTACTCCAATACAATGATCTCCACACATTGATTAACCTTTCCTGAACATGGTTAGTGATTACATGACAACAGTTCTCCAACAGACTGTCCACTCCAACCAGCGTTACTTGGGCTTGGTTAGATTTGTGAATGTCAATATTTAAATGTTCTCTGGATTGAGAGCAGGTGGTTGTTGGCCTTGCTAGCCCAGCGATGGGTTATAGATGTGGCAGAGCCTCTTGTCCTTGCTCTGTGACAACCCCATCCTGGTCTGAATCTGCCCAAGTCCCAGCGGATCCTGTTATCCGCAGGCGGCTCTCCGCTCGCTTGTCTCGTGAAAATAAATTAAACCTGTGCAAAATACAAATAAACAGCTTGCGTTACCCCACCTGTAAATCACTCGTTTCAAACACCACCACGTACAGGAAACAAGGAAAGGGCCGTGTGGGACCTCGTTAATAGCATGCACCCACAATGCAAGGGCCATTCAGCCCTGACCTCTGTGAGCCCTCTGAAAGAACTCTTCAATTAAATCCGTGCTGGCATGGTCACTGGTGCAAATGCCCAAACTAACCCAATGTCAGGACTGACTCCATCTCACCATGCACGGCTCATCATAAACATTGTCAATAAGGACAAGCAACGTTAACGGAACGAGTCCTCCTCAATCTGAACCACACCTTGATCTGCACACACTGGCAATCACCTTCTCCTAGAATCATCAGCTTGCAGCCAGTAAAACAACAATCACACAGGATTTCCACAACAAGGTGAGAAGGGTCATGAAATGAATGCATGAAAAGCCATCAGAGGTTTGTAGAGATGATGGGAAATAAAGCTTTAAGGATGTCTGACAAGCGATTGCAGGAGCTTGGAGACGCGAGAAGTCACAATCCAGGGTAGTGGGAGGGCAGCAGACTGAGTGCAGCGTGGTCCCACTGAGTGGGCTGGACATCATAGCTCCCCCAGTGACAACAGCAGCAAGGACAGGGTGGGGAGCACAGCCACTGTGACTGTGACCAAGGTGACTGCTTCAGGCACAACCTGCAATAGGAAGGGGAGGGGACATCACCTCACTGGGGGAGCATGGTCACTGTGACAGAGGGGAGGGGGGAGAGGAGAGGGGGGGAGAGGAGAGGTGGGGAGGGGAGGGGAGGGGAGGAGAGGGGAGGGGAGGAGAGGGGAGGGAGGAGAGGGGGGGAGAGGAGAGGGGGGGAGAGGAGAGGTGGGGGAGGGGAGGGAAGGAGAGGGGAGGTGAGGGGAGGGGAGGAGAGGGGAGGGACCATCACTTCTCACTCCATCCCCAGCATCTGATCAAACGTACTCAGAGACACGGGCTGTGAACACTAGCGGAAGCTCTCAACGTTAACATCTAGCCCATTCCAGGTTAGCTTTGTTTTAAACAAACAAGTTTACCAACTTCTTCAATCGGACAAATGAAAAGTAAGCGTCACAACATGGAGAGCAGAGGTCAGGGATTGAAGCACAGGAGAAGAGGTGAATGAATTCACAAAGCATAGACCAAGGGAAACTATAAACCGCAGCAAACATGTAATTGTGGACAAGCATGCATTATATGGATGAGCGGGTGTATCAACCTCCCACCAGCCGGGCACAGTGGGGGCAGCAAATATCAGTCCATGCAAAAGATCAAAGCGGGCAAGATAATAAAATGATCGTACAAAGGAAACAAGTCTTCTGATAGGCTGCAAAGTGGGATCATCTGCAATCACTCCAGCTGCTACCATGGGCATGATGGCAGTGAATATCCTGGGCAGAGAGTGACAGACACACACAGTGAGTAGCAGGAAACACGGGCCCATTCCAATACAGCGCAGCTAAAGATGCGACAACAGATGGTGCCCCACAGTTCCGGACAGCAGCATCAGGTGCAGGGGTCCATGCAGCTGGCTGGGGAGCAGTGGAGAGCTCCACAGAGAGACACCTGAGTGACTTACTGCACTGAAGAGAGCGTGAGGCTTGAGTGAAACGATGGAAAGCAGTTTGGGGGAAAAGGACAAACGACTAGGGCAGCAAAACCAGGCAGAGTTCAATCATTGAAGTCATTTGTCTGCATGAACCCTGATGGGCAGAGGGAGTGTCTGCAACTCCTGAACGCATGAAATGCTCCACAACACTGAGAGGAACCATGCAAGGCTGCAGTGCTAGTTGCAACCCTGCAGGAAATCCAGTGGTGCATGCAATACTGCAGGAAACACAGCAAGATGGTATTAGCATGCAAGGCTGCGGGAACAGTGGCAAATAGCATGCGACATCTGCATGGGAACGTGAGATCACCATTGAGCTCCCCACATTGAGGGTCAGTTACATCATCACTCCACGGATGACACGATCTCGCTCCCCAAACCTCCCCCTGGGCACTGGTCATATAACCTCCCCCAGGGTGGGGAGTGTGTGACCCTGGGCGATGGCTGGACCTAACTCCGGCCGATGTGACCGTGTGCGGATATTAGACCAGTGCGGCACAGCGTGCAGTGTTGTATGGTCACCTCTGCCTTTTCCTGCTGCCTCTGCTCCCCCCTCTCCCCCGCTAACCAGCCCAAACCACCCCGTCCCCCTGGTTGTGGGGGGGGGGGGCTGCCCCCTGCCCAGCGCCAGACAAGATGATGGCCGCAGCCGTCCCCCCCCTTCCCCTCCAGCCCACTGCCCCTCCCCAAGCCCCCTCCCCCTCGGTCTCTGGGTCCCCTTCCCCCAGCCCAGCCCCCTGGTCAGTATAAACCACCCCCACCCCCACCCCCCTCCCACGGATACTCACAGCCGGCGGATGCCGGAGTCGGTCTGCGTTGCTGCGCGGGGCTGCACGGGTGGGTGGGGCGGGTGGTCCATGCAGCCGGTGCTGTCCTCCTGTTCCTCACTGCAACCACACAACACCAGGAGTCAGGCCACGCCCTGGCGGTCAGTGTCACCACCTGAGGGCGGGGGTGGTCCCCAGCGGAGGTCTCTCTATAAGGGAGTCCTCCACCTTTACATCGGGGACTGGGGTGGAGAGTGTTGCACAGGGCTGTGTTGTGTAATAAATGTGAGTCGGTTCACAGGCTCGCCGGCCGCCTGTAACTTGCGCGGCGAGGAGGAGACCGTTCCACGTGTAAATGGAGAGTATGAGGCTGCAGCCCATGTACCAATATCTGAAGGGGCTACTCCTCAAGTTTTGGTTGCATTTTAGTCCCACAATTTTGGATTTGGACACAAGGAGAGGGTGGGGAGGGAGGGTGGGATCTCCCTGTCGGTCAACTCCTGGGCCTGGCCAAGATGGCCATTCGTGGGTGGTCGATGGTCACACCAGAGTCGACTGCCTACCCCTCTTCTGGGCCTACGTCCGTGCTCGCGTGTCCTTGGAGAGGGAACAGGCAGTGTCCATGGGGACTCTGGAGGCCTTCCGTGAGTGCTGGTCGCCGCGGGGGGTCAAGAGCATTGTAGATAAAGATGCCACTATTCTATTCTAATGACTGTCTGATGTAACCCGACTGTTGAAAGTCTTTGTACTTTGCGGTACACTGTAAACTGCAATTACTGAATAACATCCTTGTTAAGAAGGGAAAAAAAGAACGGGAGTCAGTGGATGCGGTGGGGTGCACAGGGGGGAGATGGGAGACCACCGACCGGGGAGGCCGCACTGACCTCCAGCAAGGTCTGCAAGAGTGAAATTATTTTTGTTCACAGTTCACTACAAGAATCACTTTACATCAGCACTGAGATGCATCTCAGACAGTACATGTGTGTAGCAGTACAGAGACAGCTTAGAGCCACCACCCTCCTGGGGAACTGTGGTGGATGGGGGTCTGCAGGGGAGGGGGGGGGGGCTCAGGGCTGCCGGGGTTAGCTCCCTGCTGGGGTTTCTGACCTGCAATAGTACGCCATCTCCTCCTGCGGCGTGGAGGGTGGGTTTGAGGTGTGTGTGGGGGACGTGGGTGGGGGGGTCCGTGGGGGAAGGGGGTCACTGACCTGCGGTAGTGTGCCATCTCCTCCTGCAGCGGGGGGAGAGGGGTGAGGTCTGTGGGGGTGATGGGGAGTGAGGGTGGGGGTGGGGGTGAGGTCAGGTGGGGGTGGGGGTGAGATCTGTGGGGGTGATGGGGAGTGAGAGTGGGGGTGGGGGCGGGCACTGACCTGCGGTAATACGCCATCTCCTCCTGCAGCGGGGGGAGGGGGGTGAGGTCTGTGGGGGTGATGGGGAGTGAGGGTGGGGGTGGGGGTGAGGTCAGGTGGGGGTGGGGGTGATGGGGAGTGAGGGTGTGGGTGGGGGTGAGGTCAGGTGGGGGTGAGATATGTGGGGGTAATGGGGAGTGAGAGTGGGGGTGGGGGTGAGGTCAGGTGGGGGTGGGGGTGATGGGGGAGTGAGGGTGTGGGTGGGGGTGAGGTCAGGTGGGGGTGGGGGTGAGATCTGTGGGGGTAAATGGGGAGTGAGAGTGGGGGTGGGGGTGAGGTCAGGTGGGGATGGGGGTGATGGGGAGTGAGGGTGTGGGTGGGGGTGAGGTCAGGTGGGGGTGAGATATGTGGGGGTAATGGGGAGTGAGAGTGGGGGTGGGGGTGAGGTCAGGTGGGGGTGGGGGTGATGGGGAGTGAGAGTGGGGGTGGGGGCGGGCACTGACCTGCGGTAATACGCCATCTCCTCCTGCAGCAGGAACACCTTGGCCTTCAGCTCGTTGCGCTCGTGCAGAACGTCGCGCAGCTCTTGCAGCGTGAAGCGCGGCCCGTTGGCTTCGCTGTCATCCGCCGGGGACCCCTCCCCCGGGGGGACCTCCTCCTCCCCCACCGTCTCCCCCTCCATCTGTGGGGGACACAAGCCTGGTTACCCAGTGGGGGGTGGGGGGGAAGACGACAGGGCAGGGCACCTCCTGCAGCCAGACCCCACCAGCCCTCCCATTATTTACTCAGCCCCCCACCCCCACAGAGCTGGACCTCTCTCCCTCTCCACCACCCTTCCTGCTATGTCTCCCCTCCCAGTTACCCCCACCCACAGCCCTCCCCCCCTCACACCACTCCCATCCCCAGCCAACAGCAAGCACCCACCAGCCCACCTTTTACTTGCTGAGCCTGCGCCCCCCCCCCCCCCCAGACCTCACCCACCCCCTCCTTCCCGTCACCCCTCCTCTCCCCCCCACACACACACCAGTCCCTGGGGGCTGCCGTTCTCCAGGTGCTGGCCCTGGGCCCTCTGCCGTAGTTTGCCCATCTCCTGCTCCCTGGTCTGCAGCCTGGTCTCCAGCTCCACCTTCTGCTCGATCAGCCCCTTGCCCTGCGCGTCCATCACCGTCACCTTGTGCCGCAGCTCGTGGTTGATCCGCATCAGCCGATTCTGCTGCAGCTGCAACTGCAGCCCCACACGGGATGGGGAGGAGAATGGGTGAAACACCAGCCTCGCTACTCAGCAACGCCTGGCCTTAACCCACGGGCCCTCCCACCCTACTCCCCATACCCCACGCCCCCCTTCTCCCCACCCCTCCCCACACCCCACCTCACCCCCTCCCCACACCCCACCTCACCCCCTCCCCACCTCACCGACCCCCTCCCCACATCACCACCTCCCCGCCCCTCTACACCCCACCTCGCCCCCCCACTCCCCGCCTCTCCCTCCTTCCTGCCTTATCTCCCTCCTCCCTGCCTTACCACCTTCCCTCAGCAGCCTCTCCACGTCACACGAGGCCTCCCTCAACAACACCTCAGCAGGGCACCCCCTCCCTTCCTCTCCACCCCCTGCCCCTCTCCCACTTCTCTCTACCCCACCCCCTCTCTCTCCACCCCAGCAGCCACTCACAGCCTCCACGTCATCATTCTTCAGTGTCAGCTCGCGGTCCTTGGCTCGGATCTCATCCCGCTGTTTGTCCACGACCTCCTTCAGCTTCTTCATCACCAGGCGCTCTCTCTCTGACATTCCGGCTGGAAGACAGAGGGACATTAGTGGGGCAGCGCTCGCTGCCTCTCCCCCTCACACTGGGGCTGTGGCGGGGGAGCCTGGGCTTATCCCTTGTTCCTCCCCTTCCACAGCTGGCCAGAGGCAAGTTGGACAGCAAGTTCACTACAGACCCCATGTACAGATGGGCATCTTTGAATGATTGGACCTGAACAGCAGGCATTATAGCATAACTAACTTGGGAGTTCCTTCAGAGAAACCGAAACGTCGCCCATTCCTTCTCTCCAGAGATGCTGCCTGTCCCGCTGAGTTACTCCAGCATTCTGTGTCTTTTTATTTTTTTTATTTACAATTTTTTTTTAATTAGAAGTAAAATCAAATACACAGGACAAGATGTTAAGAAGTCCCTTGTGCCAATAGGTGGGGAGCATTTCACGACATTCGTTGATTGTTGAGAGTGGTAGACGCTCAACATCGGGGGGGGGGGGGGGGGGTAACAGTAATGTGGCACCAAGGTGCCTAATATATATTGGCAGGTTACATTTTATGTACAGCTTCATATACATATCTTTTAAATAATAAAAGAGAGAGAATAAGTAATAAAAAATAGAAAAACGTGTGATGTGTTGGTGTGTGAAAAGGAAAAGGGGGGAAAGAGGGAAAGTAAAAAAAAAAAGAGAGAAAGAGAAAGAGTAGAGAGTGGGAGATTATAGGAGATAGTTATTTATATTCTTGACCATCCTTCACCCAGTCCTGAAACAGTTGGTTTCTACGATTTTGTTGCACCATATGCTACCAAGAAGTCGATAAATGGAGACCAACTCGTTAAGAATTGGTCTGGTTTGTCTGTTAGGAAGAATCGCATTTCTTCAAGATATGCGGTGTCCAACATGTTAGAAATCCACATTTTAAGCGTTGGTATGGGTGTATTTTTCCAAAATTTAAGTATATGTTTTTTTGCCATTATTAACCCATAATTTTAAAAATGAATTTTGAATATGTTCAATTTGTTCCCGTCTTC
>CM075980.1:0-72048 GCA_038087875.1 Malacoraja senta | reverse complement strand
GAGCAGATATAACAGAAAAAAAGACTTCAGAAAGAGAGGGAAAAAAACACCAAAAAAACCAGACATTCAATTCTATATGTATATATGCATTTCCAATTAGTCTGGCATTAATCTGTTCTAAACTTTACCATATGTAAGTTATACATTATACACCCAAAGTTATTACATTATATCCCAGTCTTTATCTTAAGTACAAGCAGGTTCCAAGAGGTTAAACAGAGCCAAGCATCTGTGTCTTTTCCAAGTGTATGATGCTCCTCCCTTCTTCACACACGGTTATATTATGTTAGTATTATTATGAACATTTTAGTTAATTACTGTATTTTAGTATATATCATCAATTTTAGTTCATTACCTTTAAACTAGGTTACAATTATTTAACATCGTGAACTAAGCTCCCCTTATCCCCCCCGCTCCGTGGGTTAGTCATATTTACAGCTTACATTAAAAGAAGATTAGTATTATTAGTTAGTTAGATTAATTGATTATTTAATATTAATATATAATTAAAGATTTTCTTAAATCAACAGATTTTTATATTCCAGTCCGTTTATGTTTCTTTCCATGTATTCAGTTTTAATTCTGTATCTTCGACTTCATTTTGTTTATCTTTAGGTTTTCCATTCAAGGTGAAACATGGACTCTACGCTCGAAAACACATTCCAGACAGATAAGCATGTCTGGTAACTGTCTGGAAAAGTTCTGCCATCTTAATTAGAGCAAAATCTTTATTAAAAAGTTGAATCTTCAGCGTTCTCCTCTGTTTTCTTTACGATATCTTGTGCGTATTTAAATGCCAGTTCTGGATCCGTAAAGGAGCGTTCAGTAGAATTATAAGTAATCTTCATTTTTGCAGGATATATCACCCCATATCTCACCTTGGGGATTCCTTTCAGAATATTTCTTGTCTTTGTAAACAAGATCCTTTTTTTGACGATTTCAGGGGGATAATCACGGAAGAATCTAATATTATCCCCGGCAAATGTCAGATTCGCTCCGTGAGGAATCATCTTCCATATATTTTCCAGTGCAGAGATGTTGAGAAATTTCACTATCATCTGTCTTGGGGAGGCATTTGGTCGTTTGGAAACGTCCTACCCAGTGAGCCACATCTATTCTCGGGTTTTCCGGCAGTTTAGAGATTAGAGATTCCTTTATTTGTCATTCAGACCTTTCGGTCTGAACGAAATTTCGTTGCCTGCAGTCATACATATAATAATAAATGACAAAACACACAAATAAACACAAATTAACATCCACCACAGTGAGTTCACCAGGCACCTCCTCACTGTGATGGAGGCAACTTACTTAAAGAAGTTTAAAAACTTCTTTAAGTAAGTTGGCAACGAAATCACGTGTTCGATTTCCACGCTCTCGTCCCACCTGTACTCCAACAATTCATAAATTCTGCCTTCTCGACCTCGCTTCCAAGTCCAGACATTTATCAGTCATTTTAACAAGTCTCCCCAGCAGATTCTTATGCTTTTCTCAGACTCGTTATTTCCTGAGCCATCTCGCTCATTACAGTCTCCATATCTTCCATCAACTTATCAGACTTTTTCATACTCTCAAACATCTTCTCAAATTTATTATTATAGTCTTTTCCATTCTGGCATATTCTGCCGTTTACTTTTTTATCAAGCTCTTTAAACTGCTTCTTTAAAGAGATGTACAGCTCCTTTAATTCACCACAAGCAGTATCAATTTTTCTAGAGAGGTTATTCTCCAATTTAGAGAGATTATTCTCCAATGTAGTGTTCATGTCCGCTACCATTTGGGAAAAGTCCTTAGTAACATTGGTTCTTACCATATGTTCCAATTGCTTCATCTCTTTCTCCTTCTCCTTTATCTCTCCTTTTGAAGCCATTTCAGACACAAAACGTTGAGAGTCAGGCTCTTCTCCCGAGCTTTCTGTTGTTGATTGCAGAGCTTGCAGAGTTTTACCAGGTTCCTGAAGATGGAGACTGGTAGCAGTTTTCTTGGGTCTCCGTGAACGATTCCCTTTACTCATTTAAACTCCCATTAAACTCCGTTTTTTCGCGGAGATTTCTGATGCGACGTCTAACAGCTCCGGTGAGTATTTTAAAATCGGTCCCATCTTTCAAAACGGCTTTTTCGCGATTTTAGCGGGAGCGGAGCTCAATGCTGCGCTCTTACAGCTCCATGGCGCCAGCGGAAGTCCCAGCATTCTGTGTCTAAATGGTTTTTGTAAGTTTGATATGGGAGTTTTTCTCATCTCATGTTCCTCCCCCTGCCTGGTCTCCACCTCCACTGCAATCCTATCATTATTTCCATAATTAAAACTAACACAAATATGGTAACTTGTCCCAAAGTGCTTCTGCACAACACTTCAGTCAGCTGCTCTGTATTATTTTCCAGAGGAGGTCCAGTGTTGCCCTCTCTAGTTGGGCCACCTACACATCGACTGAGAAATTTGTCCTGAACACAACACATTCCAAACAAGAACAAGTTCAAGAGACTCTTCACCGATGGCTGTTTCCAGGACTGGACCAGAGTGACCACTGGACAACAGTCCAGTCTGTGGACAGAGTGACCACTGGACCACAGCCACCGTATCTCCACTGGGAAGGTGTGTACGGCACTGGGGGAAGGTGTGTACGTCACTGGGGGAAGGTGTGTACCGCACTGGGGGAAGGTGTGTACATCACTGGGGAGGTGTGTACATCACTGGGGGAAGGTGTGTACCGCACTGGTGGAAGGTGTGTACATCACTGGGGGAAGGTGTGTACCGCACTGGGGGAAGGTGTGTACCGCACTGGGGAAGGTGTGTACCGCACTGGGGGAAGGTGTGTACCGCACTGGGGGAAGGTGTGTACATCCACTGGGGAAGGTGTGTACCGGACTGGCGGAAGGTGTGTACATCACTGGGGGAAGGTGTGTACCGCACTGGGGGAAGGTGTGTACCGCACTGGGGGAAGGTGTGTACATCACTGGGGGAAGGTGTGTACCGCACTGGGGGAAGGTGTGTACCGCACTGGGGGAAGGTGTGTACCGCACTGGGGGAAGGTGTGTACCGCACTGGGGGAAGGTGTGTACCGCACTGGGGGAAGGTGTGTACATCACTGGGGGAAGGTGTGTACCGCACTGGCGGGAAGGTGTGTACATCACTGGGGAAGGGTGTACCGCACTGGGGGAAGGTGTGTACCGCACTGGGGGAAGGTGTGTACATCACTGGGGGAAGGTGTGTACATCACTGGGGGAACGTGTGTACATCACTGGGGGAAGGTGTGTACATCACTGGGGGAAGGTGTGTACCGCACTGGGGGAAGGTGTGTACATCACTGGGGGAAGGTGTGTACCGCACTGGGGGAAGGTGTGTACCGCACTGGGGGAAGGTGTGTACCGCACTGGGGGAAGGTGTGTACCGCACTGGGGGAAGGTGTGTACCGCACTGGGGAAGGTGTGTACATCACTGGGGGAGGTGTGTACATCACTGGGGGAAGGTGTGTACCGCACTGGCGGAAGGTGTGTACATCACTAGGGGAAGGTGTGTACCGTACGGGGGGGAGGTGTGTACCGCACTGGGGGAAGGTGTGTACATCACTGGGGGAAGGTGTGTACATCACTGGGGGAACGTGTGTACATCACTGGGGGAAGGTGTGTACATCACTGGGGGAAGGTGTGTACCGCACTGGGGGAAGGTGTGTACATCACTGGGGGAAGGTGTGTACCGCACTGGGGGAAGGTGTGTACCGCACTGGGGGAAGGTGTGTACATCACTGGGGGAAGGTGTGTACCGCACTGGGGGAAGGTGTGTACCGCACTGGGGGAAGGTGTGTACATCACTGGGGGAAGGTGTGTACCGCACTGGCGGAAGGTGTGTACATCACTGGGGGAAGGTGTGTACCGCACTGGGGGAAGGTGTGTACCGCACTGGGGGAAGGTGTGTACATCACTGGGGGAAGGTGTGTACATCACTGGGGGAACGTGTGTACATCACTGGGGAAGGTGTGTACATCACTGGGGGAAGGTGTGTACCGCACTGGGGGAAGGTGTGTACATCACTGGGGGAAGGTGTGTACCGCACTGGGGGAAGGTGTGTACCGCACTGGGGGAAGGTGTGTACCGCACTGGGGGAAGGTGTGTACCGCACTGGGGGAAGGTGTGTACCGCACTGGGGGAAGGTGTGTACCGCACTGGCGGAAGGTGTGTACATCACTGGGGGAAGGTGTGTACCGTACGGGGGAAGGTGTGTACCGCACTGGGGGAAGGTGTGTACATCACTGGGGGAAGGTGTGTACATCACTGGGGGAGGTGTGTACATCACTGGGGGAAGGTGTGTACCGCACTGGCGGAAGGTGTGTACATCACTGGGGGAAGGTGTGTACCGTACGGGGGGAAGGTGTGTACCGCACTGGGGGAAGGTGTGTACATCACTGGGGGAAGGTGTGTACATCACTGGGGGAACGTGTGTACATCACTGGGGGAAGGTGTGTACATCACTGGGGGAAGGTGTGTACCGCACTGGGTGAAGGTGTGTACATCACTGGGGGAAGGTGTGTACCGCACTGGGGGAAGGTGTGTACGTCACTGGGGAAAGGTGTGTACCGCACTGGGGGTGTGTACCGCACTGGGGAGGTGTGTACCGCACTGGGAGGGTGTACATGGCACTGGGAAGGTTACTCCACACATCCCAATCACCGGCAGGAAGCCGTTACTTTACCTTCGTGCCTGAGGATTTCTTCCTCGGTGAGATGCGTGTCTTTGTGGGACAAGTTCGTCATCAGCTGCTTGTTCTCCTCCTGAAGCTGGGCGATCTGTGACAGCAGGTCCTGGGCCTCACCTCTCCACACATCCTCGACCAGCACCAGCTCCTGAAGGCACACAGACGTCAGCAGTCAGGCCACTCATCACACCCCCTACCCACACGGGCTCCCAGACACAGACACAGACACCCACAGACAGCCCCACACACAGACCGCCCCCCACACATCAGACAGGTACCCTTCACACCCCCTACACACACGGGCTCCCAGATACAGACACCCACAGACAGCCCCACACACATCAGAAAGGTAACCCTTCACACCCCCTACACACACAGACTCCCAGTCACCCACACACAGGCTCCCACAGACAGACACCCCCACTCAAGACTGCTCCACACACACAGACAGCCCCCCCCCCCCCCTACACATCCAAGTGTTCATATATGTGACAACGGTTTAGGTTTATATTATTGTCACCAGCAGAGAGGTACAGTGAAACGCTTTGTTTTGCATGGTCTCCAAACAGATCAGTTAATACTGCACATAAATACAAACAGACCAAACTCATGTACAATAGTAGAGTGAGCACGAGTTTAAGCAGCAATCCCATTTTACTTTTCCCGATTGTCACAGAGAGATTCGCCAACAGGTGAAGGGTGAAATTGCTCCTCACATCAAACAGTGAATAAACAGCCAACTTTAGTCGGTGTGAATGACTCTGTTATTAAAGATGGGATAGCAGCACATTTGGAAAATGGTGAAATCATTGGACAAAGTCAGCATGGATTTATGAAAGGTAAATCATGTCTGACGAATCTTATAGAATTTTTCGAGGAAGTAACTAGTAGAGTGGATAAGGGAGAACCAGTGGATGTGTTATATCTGGACTTTCAGAAGGCTTTCGACAAGGTCCCACATAAGAGATTAGTATACAAACTTAAAGCACACGGCATTGGGGGTTCAGTATTGATGTGGATAGAGAACTGGCTGGCAGACAGGAAGCAAAGAGTAGGAGTAAACGGGTCCTTTTCAGAATGGCAGGCAGTGACTAGTGGGGTACCGCAAGGCTCAGTGCTGGGACCCCAGCTATTACACAGGGCTCGAAATTAGCGGTTGCCCGGGTGCCAATGGCAACTTACATTCCCGCCGGGCAACCTAAAAGCCATGCCATTTTGCCCGGCTTGGCAAACAACCGGGACACCCGCCCGCCATCGGTCTCGGCTCTCCACTCGGCGCTAGCTCTCGGCTCTCGCTCTCGGCGCTAGCTCTCGGCTCTCGCTCTCGGCGCTAGCTCTCGGCTCTTGGCGCTAGCTCTCGGCTCTCCGCTAGCTCTCGGGTCTCCGCTCGGGTCTCCGCTTGGCTCTCCGCTTGGCGCTAGCTCTCGGCTCGGCTCTCGGGTTTCGGGTCTCTGCTCGGCACGGCCGGCCGCCAAGCACATCATCGGCCATGGTTGTGCGCAAGTGCAGCCCTGCACATGCGCACTGCCACGGCAACTGGTCGGCGTCGGCCACTTTCTCCCTCCCTTTGCATTGTGGGAGTTCTGGCCGCCATTGCTGTCCGGTCGCTGCCTCACCGTGACCGCTGAAAACACACAGAATCACTGCCTGGAGCTGGAGTAACTCCCTGGAGTAACTCTTGCTTCTTGGTTTCCTGGTCCTCCAAAAATATTCGAAATGGAATTTAAACTGGTGGACCCACCACCACCAAACTCCAAACTCTGAAAAATAACAGCCTGTTGCATTTTATCTGTTTATATATTGTGTATATATATGGTCTATAGTATATAGACACACTGAACTTTTATCTCATGTTCTGTATTATGTTTACATATTCTGTTGTGCTGCAGCAAGCAAGAATTTCATTGCCCTATCTGGGACACATGACAATAAAACTCTCTTGACTCTTGACTTGGACTTAAGCAAAAAAGGGTTCTTGGGGAAAATAAAGCTACCTTAAATTAAGTTGCGTCTGGTTGGTACCTATGGTAGGGTGAAGACTATTCCATGCTTTAATTGTGCGGGGAACTCCATGGATAGAAAAAATTGGGTGATGTTTCGTGTAGAAACCCTTCTTTACATTTCCTCTCGTTTTAGTATTTTTAGTTTAATTTAAAGATACAGCATGGAAACAGGCCCTTCGTCCCACCGAGTTCACGCCGACCACCCGTACTCTAGTTCTATCCCACACATCAGCGACGTAAGTCAAGTGTGTTTTATTCTCAAACGTCCCAGTTAGAACAATGAAATCCTTACTTGCAGCAGCACAACAGAATATGTAAACATAGTATTCTGTAAACAATGTATAAATGAGAAAACAAAACTCCATACAGACAGCACCCATATTCAGGATCAATTCTGGGTATCTGGCAATTTTAGGCAGCAAATTTATGGCCAATGTACTGCTCCAATAGCCGTGAACTGAATTAAAACATACAGTAGCTGTAAAGGGGGACATAGCGTCACTTAGAGATTTAAGACTGAAAATGGATATTTTCTTTTTTTTTAGTAACCAAAGTTATCAACGTATAAATTTTTGTGTGTTGGAAAATAAAATATAGTGGCACAGCTGGTGGACTTGCTGCCTCACACGCCAGAGATCTGTGTTCGATCCTGTTCTCGGGCAGTCTGTGTTGAATTTGCACATTCTCCGTGCAAGCATGTGGGTTTCCGCCCACATCCCAAAGACGCATTGGCTTTGTAGGTTAACTTGTCTCTGCAAAATTGCCCCTAATGTGCAGGGAGAGGGTGAGGAAAGTGGGATAACAGAACTTGTGTGAATGGGTAGACAAAAATGCTGGAGAAACTCAGCAGGTGAGGCAGCATCTATGGAGCGAAGGAAATAGGCGACGTTTTGGGTCGAGACCCTTCTTCAGACTGATGTCGGGAGGGGTGGGGGGCGGAAAAAGAAAGGAAGAGGCGGAGACAGTAGGCTGTGAGAGAGCTGGGAATGGGAGGGGAAGGAGGGAGAAAGCAAGGACTACCTGAAATTGGAGAAGCCAATGTTCATACCGCTGCGGTGTAAACTACCCAAGCAAATATGAGGTGCTGTTCCTCCAATTTGCGATGGGCCTCACTCTGGCCATGGAGGAGGCCCAGGACAGAAAGGTCGGATTCGGAATGGGAGGGGGAGTTGAAGTGCTGAGCCACCGGGAGATCAGGTTGGTTATTGCGAACTGAGTGGAGGTGTTGTGCGAAGCGATCGCCAAGCCTGCGCTTGGTCTCACCGAGGTTGATCATATGCTGAATAACGATATTTTGTTTGGAAGTGGAAAGAGATAATAGAAATTGCATTCATTGCAACGTGTAAAAAGAGATGAGATACTGTATTGTAATTTTGCAGCATGTCATTGTGGGATATATCATGTCTTGATTGGTGAATATGGTTAGTTTGTGACTTTATTTGAAGCAAAAATAATATGTGAATGGTTCATTGACCCATAATTCCGACTGGTAACTACGCACTTCGTCCGAGCACATTATCGCACGCGTCATGCAAGCCATCTTAAATGACCACCTAAACTGTCATTTGGCAACCTAAAAAGCTGCCGAGGTTGCCCGGCTGGCAACAGGAAAAAAAGTTAACCGAGAGCCCTGTTACAATATATATTAATGATTTGGACGAGGGAATTGAATGCAACATCTCCAAGTTTGCGGATGGCACGAAGCTGGGGGGCAGTGTTAGCTGTGAGGAGGGTGCTAGGAGGCTGCAAGATGACTTGGATAGGCTGGGTGAGTGGGCAAATGCATGGCAGATGCAGTATAATGTGGATAAATGTGAGGTTATCCACTTTGATGGCGAAAACTGAAAGTAGACTATTACCTGAATGGTGGCCGATTAGGAAAAAGGGAGATGCAACGAGTCCTGGGTGTCATGGTACACCAGTCATTGAAAGTAGGCATGCAGGTGCAGCAGGCAGTGAAGAAAGCGAATGGTATGTTAGCATTCATAGCAAAAGGATTTGAGTATAGGAGCAGGGAGGTTCTACTGCAGTTGTACAGGGTCTTGGTGAGACCACACCTGGAGTATTGCGTACAGTTTTGGTCTCCTAATCGGAGGAAGGACATTCTTGCCATAGAAGGAGTACAGAGAAGGTTCACCAGACTGATTCCTGGGATGTCAGGACTTTCATATGAAGAAAGACTGGATAGACTCGGCTTGTACTCTCTAGAATCTAGAAGATTGAGGGGTGATCTTATAGAAACTTACAAAATTCTTAAGGGGTTGGACAGGCTAGATGCAGGAAGATTGTTCCCGATGTTGGGGAAGTCCAGAACAAGGGGGGTCACAGTTTAAGGATTAAGGGGAAATCTTTTAGGACTGAGATGAGAAAAACATTTTTACACAGAGTGGTGAATCTCTGGAATTCTCTACCACAGAATGTAGTTGAGGCCAGTTCATTGGCTATATTTAAGAGGAGTTAGATGTGGCCCTTGTGGCTAAAGGGATCAGGGGGTATGGAGAGAAAGCAGGTACGGGATACTGAATTGGATGATCAGCCATGATCATATTGAATGGCGGTGCAGGCTCGAAGGGCCGAATGGCCTACTCCTGCACCTATTTTCTATGTTCTTGCATCTGGGATCAAGGTCCAGACTGCAGGAGTCCGTGCTGAGGGACGCACTCAAGCTCGGTGGGTGCAACCAACGCCAAGGCTCAGTGGGGGAGGACCAGTCTAGGGTCCTCCTGCTGCTGGACATTGGGGGGCAGAGTCTGATGGGGACACCCCTCGTACAAGGGGAGTGATATCACCGCAGGAGGCCACATGACTGGCAAGGGTGTTTTGCATAACCCTAACGCAAGGTAGCCCCGGCATTCCCTCTCTCTCTATCCCTCCCCCACCCAAGTCACACCAGCCTCTCGGTTTCACCCAGCAAACAATGGCCTGTTTCCTTTAGCATCGTTACTTTTTTGCATATCTTTAATTCATTGTTCTTTATCTCTCTACATCATCATCTATATCTCTTGTTTCCCTTATCCCTAACCAGTCTGAAGAAGGGTCTCGACCCGAAATGTCACCCATTCCTTCTCTCCAGAGATGCTGCCTGTCCCGCTGAGCTACTCCAGCTTCTTGTGTCTATCTTCGTGTTTTGTATAAAGATATGTTCGAACACTATTGAAAGTATAGAGAATGTGTGAAGAGCTTATGCACAGTTTTTGCTTTTTTATATTTTTCTTGAATAAAGTTTATTTTTGGAAATATATAAAAAGTTTCCCAAGCACCGAGCGTTCATGACAGACAGGCCGATCCTGGATTCCAGCCAAGTTATCCAGTCACACACTCCAGAAACATCGACTCCTGCAGGAATGTTAGTTCCACGAGTATTGGCTGCTTTGTCGGGCCTGAGTGACGTGTTGGAATTTGATTTTACAGCAGCAGTGGCTCAGGTCTACTGGCTGAGAGTTGCTGAGTGTTTGTCAGGAACATTTCCTCCCCACACGGGTTATTTTGGGAGGCAGCATGAAGCAAGAGCTGCTGCCAAGAGCCAGCGTCCTCCATAATCACAGCCCATTGTGAAACCGGCAGCAGCCACGTCACTCCACCCACAACTCAGCACCCTCTGTCCAAGCTCCAGAGAGCTAGTCTCTCATCCGGTGTGGGGGTCAGTGATGGGACCCCCAACCTTCCCCCCCCGCGAGGGGCACAGGACACACGACCCTTACCCCCCCACCCCCACTGCGAGGGGCACAGGATGCAGGACCCTTACCCTCCTGGTGACCGGGGTCCTCAACACTAATCCAGATTCCCCCCCCTTCCACGAGACACTCAGAAGCACAGAGAATACATCAAAGGCGTGACCCAGCTGACCTGGTCGACACTTGGACATGGATACAGGGCCTCCCGTGTTACACTGCCTGACTGAGAGAAATCACACACAATTCTTCCAGACATTTTTGAAGCATTTGTCAGGTTAGCAACATTAATAAAATGTTTCAAGGTATTCATTGGCTGGGTACAGTACACATTTGATTAGTTCAGGGTGATTTTCAAAGGAAAGAATGACAGGAAATGCATGCAGAGTGATACAATAGGTGTTACTGTAGCGAATGGAGTGGCTTGGGGACAGTTGTGGGGATCAAGTTCAAGTGAGTATATTGTCATGTGTCCCTGATAGGACAATGAAATTCTTGCTTTGGTTCAGCACAACAGAACATAGAAGGCATTGACTACAACACAGATCAGTGTGTCCATATATCATTATATAAATATATACACACATGAAGAAATAAACTGATAAAGTGCAAATAACAGATAATGGGCTATTAATGTTCATAGTTTTGTCCGAGCCAAGTATAACAGCCTGATGACTGTGGGGAAGTAGCTATTCCTGAACCTGGTCGTTGCAGTCTTCAGGCTCCTGTACCTTCTACCTGAAGGTAGCAGGGAGATGAGTGTGTGGCCAGGATGGTGTGGGTCCTTGATGATACTGCCAGCCTTTTTGAGGCAGCGACTGCGATAGATCCCCTCGATGGAAGGGAGGTCAGAGCCGATGATGGACTGGGCAGTGTTTACTACTCTTTGTAGTCTTTTCCTCTCCAGGGCGCTCAAGTTGCCGAACCAAGCCACGATGCAACCGGTCAGCATGCTCTCTACTGTGCACCTGTAGAAGTTAGAGAGAGTCCTCCTTGACAAACCGACTCTCCGTAATCTTCTCAGGAAGTAGAGGCGCTGATGTGCTTTCTTAATAGTAGCATCAGTGTTCTCGGACCAGGAAAGATCTTCAGAGATGTGCACGCCCAGGAATTTAAAGCTCTTGACCCTTTCAATCATCGACCCATTGATATAAACGGGACTGTGGATCCTCATCCTACTCCTTCCAAAGTCCACAATCAGTTCCTTGGTTTTGCTGGTGTTGAGGGCCAGGTTATTGTGCTGGCACCATATGGACAGTTGCTCGATCTCTCTTCTGTACTCTGACTCATCCCCATCAGTGATACGTCCCACAACAGTGGTGTCGTCAGCGAACCTGATGATCGAGTTCGCATTATGACCAGCTACGCAGTCATGAGTATAGAGCGAGTACAGCAGGGGGCTGAGCACGCAGCCTTGAGGTGCTCCCGTGCTGATTGTTATCGAGTCTGACACATTTCCACCAATACGAACAGACTGTGGTCTGAGAATGAGGAAGTCGAGGATCCAATTGCAGAGGGATGCGCAGATACCCAGTTCTGCGAGTTTGGTAACCAGCTTGGAGGGGATGATTGTATTAAATGCCGAGCTGTAATCGATGAATAACAGCCTGACATACGAGTCTATGACATATGACCAGATCCCTCACGTAACCAGGACACCACTGTGCCGCTTCAACCAAACCCCACGGAGCTCACAGGGACTGATAGTATCTCAGTGTAACTTTACTGCTGCCCATTGTCACAGCCCAGTATTGTGTGCAGTTTTGGTGCCCTAATTTGAGTTAAGACACAGACAATTAGGTCCCCTAATTTGAGTTCTTTCTATTGAGGGAGTGCAGCGTAGGTTCACCAGATTAATTCCCGGGATTGCGGGACTGACATATGATGAAAGAATGGGTCGGCTGGGCTTGTGTTCAGTGCAATTTAGACGGATGAGAGGGGATCTTATAGAAACACTAGACCAAGTGGGACCCATTGGGAGGAGGCGGCCTGCAGCGTCACACACACACTAACCACCCCCCCCCCCCACACACACTAACCACCCCCCCCACACACACAAACCCCCCACACACACACACTAACCACCTCCACACACACACACTAACCACCACCATTGATATTATATTAATATTATTCATTCACTCCTTTTACCCCATCCCCCGCCCTATCCACTCACGCATAGCCTCCAACTCGCAGGCGCGGCTAGAGAGGGAGGTGGGGAGAGAGAGAGGGAGGTGGGGAGAGAGAGAGGGACACAGAGGGAGAGAGGAGTAGGGGAGTGGGGAGCTGGCCAGGCGTCAACCAAAGGACTGCGTGTTCAGCGGCTTCAATCCAGAGCCCGGGGGGGGGGGGGGGGGTCGTCACAGGGGAGGGCTGGTTCGCTCGAGGGCAGAGACAGAGGGCTGTGGGCGGACATGGACTCGAGGACCCCGAGCGCAGGGCAGACGGCGAGTGGGCGGGGCTATGGCGGGCGGCGATCAAAGGACTGCGAGTCGGGGGGGGGAGGGTGATGTCACTCGCAGCGCGTGGAAAAGTGCGGAGCAAACCCATTGTGACATCATCAGCTCATTTATTTTCAAAGATATTTCAGATTTGTGAAATTTTTCGTAAATAACTCAAGAATTAAAGCTCTAAATTTTCAGATAAGCCAATTTCGGAGTCCATGGGATAAATCTCTACAGAAATATGTAAAAAATTTACCGTCAGGGCGTTGTTTTTTCGAGTATATGTGATTATACACACACACACACACCCAAGATCAGACTTTTAAGAGTTACTAGACCAAGTGGGACCCATCGGGTCCCGTCCCCTCAACCCGCGGTTGTGAGGGGAGGGGGCGGCCTGTTTCGTCGCACACACACTAACAAACCTCTCACACACACACACTAACCACCCCCATTTATATTATATTATTATTCATTCACACCTTTTACCCCCATGCCCCGCCCTATCCACTCACGCATAGCCCCCAACTCGCAGGCACGGCTAGAGAGGGAGGGGGATAGAAAGAGAGAGACACAGAAACACAGACAGGGACACAGAGACACAGAAGGACAAAGAGGGACAGAGGCACAGAGAGGGACACATAGAGGAACACAGATGCACAGAGAGGGAGACGGAGGCACAGAGGGACGCGGAGGCACAGAGAGGGACGCGGAGGTTGGGGAGCTTGCTGCCTTTTGGAACTGGGGTTTCCGATTTGCGGCGTCTTTTGAGCGGGCGGCCTTGCTGCTGCGAGCGGGCGGACAGTCAAAAACAGCGGAGGGCCGGTTGATCGTGGCTTCCGCGAGGGGAAGCCCATCCACCTGCGTGACAGACGATTAGGCGGGGGAGACGGATAGGAGGTCGTCCCCCGTGACGGCCAGAGATCGCCAGGTGGAATCCGGATCACCAGCGAGGAAAAGGCGTCACGATTCCCCGAGTCCCTGCGATCGAAGCGCTCTGGAGTGCTCGCAAGCTTCAGTAGAGAGCCCATTTGCCCGGGGGAAGGGGGTGAGGGGAGAGGGAGGGGGTGACATCACTCGCTGCACGTGGAACATAGGGCAGCAGGCCACGAGGAGCAGAGCCATTGTGACATCATCAGCGAGACCATCTCGTTTATTTTCCAAGTTATTTGAAATTTTTGAACATTTGCATGAAATTTTCAGATAAGGCAATTTTTGACATCACGGCGAAAATCTCTATCGGAATATGTAAAAATGTCACCGTTAGCCCATCATGTTTTCGAGGAGATGTGAAACACACACGAACATCGCATAAATACACACACATCCAAGATCAGAGTTTTATAGGTATAGAGATATAAAATCCTTAAGGGATTGGACAGGCTAGATCCAGGAAAAATGTTCCCGATTTGGGGGAGTCCAGAACCAGGGGTCAAGGTTTAAGAATAAGGGGTTCTGACAAGGACTGAGATGAGGAAAAACGTTTTCACCCAGAGAGCTGTGAATCTGTGAAATTCTCTGCCACAGAAGGCAGTGGAGGCCAATTCACTGGATGTTTTCAAGAGAGTTAGATTTAGCTCTTATGGCTAACGGAATCAAGGGATATGGGGAAAAAGCAGAAACAGGGTACTGATTTTGGATGATCAGCCATGATCATATTGAATGGCGGTGCTGGCTTGAAGGGCTGAATGGCCTACTCCTGCACCTAATTTTGTATGTTTCTATGATTCATTCGTGAAGCAAATAAATGGATGTGTCGTGATGGTGGAAAACTTCAGGTTCCTCAGCATCAATATCACCAACAAATTGTCCCGGATCGACTGTACTAACAACAGGGAGTTAGAGACAGACACAAAATGCTGGAGTAACTCAGCGGGACAAGCAGCATCTCTGGAGAGAAGGAATGGTTAACGTTTCGGGTCAAGACCCTTCTTCTCACCTGAAACATCACCCATTCTTTCTCTCCAGAGATGCTGCATGTCCCACTGAGTTACTCCAGCATTTTGTGTCTATCTTCAGTTTAAACCAGCATCTGCAGTTCCTTCCGACACACCAGGTGTTAGAGTGTACATTGCGCAGACAGAGGATGCAGCCAGGCTCTGTCCCAGACAACATCGACACACACCACGACACTCCAACCCAATCCTCCAGGGCAGAAAGTTTAGAATCAAAGACATTGTCAAACAGTTTCTGAGACAAGTGAAACTTGTCAGTCCAATTCAGTACCAATCTCCAATCAAACGACAACACCAAGAACACTGGTCTCCCGGTGAGAACGAACGACCACAAGTTGACACGGGATGGAGGAGTGGGGAGAATCAGCGGCAGTGTGGGGCCAGATGCCCAGGCACAATGCCTCTCAACCCCAGGCTTGCAGGCCAGTGGCTCACTTCAAAGATGCCACTCCTGCCGTGGCCAAC
The DNA here is from genome assembly GCA_038087875.1 of Malacoraja senta. Taxonomy (NCBI): domain Eukaryota; kingdom Metazoa; phylum Chordata; class Chondrichthyes; order Rajiformes; family Rajidae; genus Malacoraja; species Malacoraja senta. The sequence goes on along the minus strand of CM075980.1, from coordinate 56,823 downwards.
CAGTGCTTTAGAAAGAAGCAACTGCAGGTGCTGGTTTACAAAAAAAAAGGCACAAAGTGCTGGAGTAACTCAGGTCAGGCAGCATCTCTAGAGAAGGTTGAGGGGGCAGTAAAGAATTTGATGTTCACACTGCGAGTTGTAAACTACAAAAGCAGAACCACACCTCACCCAGAAACTTCTCCAGAATTGCTGCCTGACCCGCTGACTTATTCCAGCACTGACCAACCATTTATTTGCTCAAGATTTGGTTCCCTTAACACAATTGTCCCAATTTTATGAACACCTTGGGAAATATGTTCCTCTGACGTGAATAAGATTACAGACGAGGTTAGAATGTAGAGATCCCAGCCACAATAACGTCAAGGTAGATACATCCTATGTTTTAGAGTAATTAGACAGCTGCTCAAGGAAGCAGGGGGCATGGAAGGGTGGAGAATTGACTGGGTGTTTTTGGTGTGGAGAGGGCCGAGCAGTGAGATAGAGAGATGCAGCATCGCAGACAGTATCAGCACATCCTTTTGATCCTTGCTGTCTTCAAGCCTCCAAGGTTGAGAGTTTAGAATCAACAACATTTTAAATATTTGGGTTTAGGTACCCAAAGGAGATGTTGTTCAGTCGTCTTGGGGAGGGGTGGGAGGGGGGTGCTGGGGGTGGTCAGAGGTGACTCCTCAGGGGGCGGGGATGGCACAAAGCAGTGCTGAGCGGAAGTTGGCCATGGCCATAGAGGCATATGCCAGAATGTTCTCTGCAGGTATGGACTGGCTCATTTGCTGAAACGCAGCAAATGGAATTAAACATTGTGCAATCATCAGGGAATATCCCCACCCTACACCTAGCTCAGGAATCTTCCCATGCTCAGCTCATCACACAGAACCCAGCAGGTGGACCCAGATCATTCAGCTCGTCAGCAGCCGGCTCAATCCCAAAGGACAGCAAAACACTCCATGACCCCCCCCCCCCATCCACACACAAACCCACTCCATGACCCCGGCACCTAAACCTCTCCGTGAACCCTACCTCTAAACACAATCCACTCCGTGACCCCTGGACCTAAACACAAACCACTCTGTGACCCCTCCATGTAAACACAGGGTCACTCTGCACAGTCTGCCCGGAAACACCCTTCCTCCTGTCACTAAATACGATCACCGAAGATCTTGCTTCAGATTTCCATTAAGTTTATAACCATGTTCCACCATTTTCCTGCAGCTGTGACCACAATCCCAACATCATTCTATGTCAATAAAGTCCTTCTTGGAAGTTTCAAAATGTGTGAAAGGAACACAAGATTCACATTAAAAAAAAGGAATGACGCTGTTAAATTGCAGCAGTCCTCCCCACTTTACCACAACACCCCAGTGTGGAGACTGTGCTGGTGCCTGGAGGGATCTACTGTCACTCTTCAATCTCCATCCTCTGTGCACCACATGTGTACAGCTTGAGCACACTCATGCATGGTATGATTTGTCTGGATAGCAGGCCCACAAAGCTTTTCACTCTATCTCGGTTCATGTACTAAAGAAAGGTCATTGGTGAAGCAGCAGAACCTTGTGGGATGATTCACCAGGGCCATTTTTGACTCCAATCACTGGCATGTTTACCCCTAGATGCCCACTTTTATTTGGGATTCTCAGAACTGCTGTCAAATGCTGCCACTCGTACCTCTCCTTGGAGCTGAGTGGTCCTGAGGAAGCTGGGCCCCAGTGCCTGGTGATCAGGTGCCACTTGATAGCTCTATCCAAGTCTCCTTCCATCACCGTTGTTGATGGAGGGGACAGAGACTGGGCAGTGGTTAGGCCTGATTGCATTTGTGAGCAGGTTACACCTGGCAAAGTTCCACAGTGGGTGAGATGTCAGTGTTGTAACTGGACCACAATACCTTAGCTTGAGGTGCTGCTCATTCTGGAACAAAATCCAGCATGCCTCCAAGCACTCATCAATTTCTACAGATCACAGCCTACCCAGATGCATCAAAGGTCTGACAACTGCTCTGCCCAAGACTGTAAGAAATGGCATAGTTGTGAACGTAGCCCAGTCCATCACACACACCGCATCCCACTGACTCCATCCACACTTCAACTGCCTTGGGAAAAGCGGACGACCTTGTCAAAAACACTCTCTCTTCTCCCCTCTCCCAGTGGGAAGATACAAAGACTTGAAAGTGTGTACCACCAGATTCATGAACAGCTTCTTGCCCGCGCTTGAACGGACCTCTCAGGATGAGTTTCCCGTTCTAATCTAGTTGACTGTGGCCGTTGGTACACTCTCCGTAGCTGCATGACTGTATTCTGCAGTCTATTTATGTTGTCATCTGCACTAACTGACGTATTCATGCATCGTTCCATTTGGATTGCACACATCTCTGCACACCTGACAATAATGAACCAAGCATTGTGTGCACTCTCAGACTTCGCTAGATCAAATTCTGAAGTTATTTCTTGATCTTGTGTGGAGTGGAGGGGGGGGGGGGGGGGGATCTGAACATGTGGGGATCTCAGGAGTAGGGCGAGTAGTGCATCTAATCACCACTCCTGGCTGAAGATGGGTATAAACACTTCAACTGTTCCTTGTGGACTCACAGACTGGCCCCGGCATTGTCAGAACCCAATCCTTATTGACTGGTCCACCACCACTGACAGCTAGAAACAGAGGCTGCAGAGCTTTCATCTGATCCACTGGTAATGAGGGCACAGCTCCCTGTCCCAGCTTTCCAGATCTTATTAGTAGTACAGGTGGAGACCTAGTTTATGGGGAGTTAGATTAGACTGGGCGAGGTATTAATGGTGTACGGATTATATTGGGCGAAGCATTAAAAAATGCAGGGGAGTGGGAAGAGTAAGATTACTTGGCATATTGTCCAAATCTCAGGCAACGTTTACAATAGTTTGATCGACTTCCATCGGTTACCAAACCAAAGTTTTGTCAAGACGTGCCCTGTTGCTGCCCCCAGCGCATACACCCCCTCCGGCCCTCCACCCCCGGTTCTCTCCCACTGCCCCCCTCCAACCCCAGCTCTCTCCCCCACTCTGGCCCCCCTCCACCCCATGTTCTCTCCCCCACCACCGGACCTGCTGGTGTTTACGCTCCTTCTCGATGCGCTCGCCCCTCTCCAGCCGCAGACGGCCGAGCTCCAGGCGCAGCTCCCCCAGCTCGGGGTTGTTGTGGTCGCGGCCCACCAGCCCCTCCAGCATCTCCAGCACCCGCACCACCTTGGGCAGCAGCTTGGAGATGGCGTCGCAGCCGAACGTGTCGATGATGCGCTCGAACTCCTGGCCCACCAGCGCCGCGATGTCGTAAACATCCGTGACAGAGAGGTCGGCCGGAGCCTTGTCCAGGGCCGAGCCCGCCGCCTCCATCATGGCCGCACTCCCTCACTCCACCCCCCTCACCCCACTCTCTCCCACCTCACCCCCCCCCCCTCACTCTCTCCCCACTCCCTCTTCCCCCTCACTCTCTCCCACCTCACTCCCTCACTCTCTACCTCACTCCCTCACTCTCTACCTCACTCCCACCTCACTCTCCCACCTCACCCCACTCACTCTCCCTTTCCCATTCTCCCCCCTCCTCTCCACTACCCCCTCCCCGCGTCTCCAGCCCAGCCTCTCTCTCTCTTTGTGTTTTCTATCCAGAACTTTCCTGTCTTGAAACTTGTTTTGTTTCTTCCTCCGGCCTCGGTCACGTCTCCCCTTCACACTCTGCGCCCTCCCCCCGGCCTGTCTATTGGCCTCTCCCCCTCAAACTCTGCTCCCTCCCCTCAGCCTCTCCCCGGGACACTCTCTCCTGCTGCTGCCCTCTCCCTCTCCCTCTCCCTGTCCCTCTCCCTCTCCCTGTCCCTCTCCCGCTCCCTCCCCTCAGCGGCCGCCACTCCCCGGGACACTCTCTCCCGCTCCCTCCCCTCAGCCACCGTCCGTACCAAAGATTATGGAGCTCCTCTAATATCCCGACAGCGCCCCCACCGCCCGGGAGCCGCCACACACCCTCTCCCAACCGCGTCCGCTCCGGGCGCCAAGTCACCGCGGGTGGGGGCGCAGGGTCCCAGTGCCCGCCTCATTGCAGCTCCTCAGACGGAACTTGATTTTTTTCGGTCTCGACCCATTCCTTCTCTCCAGAGATGCTGCCTGTCCCGCTGATTTACTCCAGCATTTTATGTCTAACTTCTAAATGTAGAATAGATCATTGTTAGTTGAGGGTAAGTTGACAACGAGGCACACAAAGATAAACTTTAATCAGAGGTACACAAAAATGCTGGAGAAACTCAGCGGGTGCAGCAGCATCTATGGAGCGAAGGAGATAGGCAACGTGTTAAAGAAGGAACTGCAGATGCTGGAAAATCGAAGGTACACAAAAATGCTGGAGAAACTCAGCGGGTGCAGCAGCATCTATGGAGCGAAGGAAATAGGCAACGTTTCGGGCCGAAACCCGTCTTCAGACTCCTTGCCTATTTCCTTCGCTCCATAGATGCTGCTGCACCCGCTGAGTTTCTCCAGCATTTTTGTGTACCTGAGATAGGCAACGTTTCGTGCCGAAACCCTTCTTCAGACGGAGAAGGTCGGAGAACTAAGGTGGGGGAGGGATGGAGAGAGGGAAAAAGAAGGGTTAAGGGCCTGTCCCACTTGGCCGTCATTTACTCGTAAATTATGCGACATCATTTACGCGTCACGACGCACGACATAGGCAGTGACGCGCGGCGTCGCAGGATCTTGTGATGTACAAAATCTTCGCGCGCCATCTGCGTGACGCGCAAATGACGGCCAAGTGGGACAGGCCCTTTACTTGTCCCTCCTTGACGCGGGCGACCAGGGCCGCGCAGGCGCAGTGCGGACGGGCTGGGGCGCGCAGGCGCAGTACGGCGGCGGCGGCGGTGTGAGGTGGCAGGCGGCGGGCGGGCGCGCAGGCGCAGTGCGGGCGGCGCGGACAGGCCGCGGGGAAGATGTTGACGCTCGGCGAGAGCTCGGTGCTGCTCGGCCTCCTCTCCTACCTGTGCGGCGCGTCCGCCTACTTCGTCAGCATCGACGCGCACGCCGAGGAGTGCTTCTTCGAGAAGGTCACGTCAGGCACCAAGATGGGGCTGATCTTCGAGGTGGCCGAGGGCGGCTTCCTGGACATCGACGTGGAGGTAGGCGAGTGGCCGGCCGCGCTAGGCCGCAGACAGGCGGGGGTCGGTGTGGCCCATCGCGGGGATGCCGGTTCTCAGCCCGGCCCGGGGCTCTGGCTCCCTCCCGGCCGCCCAAGGGACCACACCGCCGGCCGCAGCGGCGAGCGGTCGGAGAGCGGCCCACGCCCGGCCCTGTTGCACAACGGCGTGTCGGCGGCTTCGGGCAGTGAGGGTCGGGGGAAATGTCGGTGACCGGGTGTTCGCAGTTATCTCCCTCATTACTTATTCCCACAAGCGTACAAACTGAGTTTGACAAAGGTAGTAACCGTGACCGTATTCAGGGTAATTTGGTAAAATTATTGTAAAGTAGTGTTCCATACGACTCGTCATCACAAGACGGAGTGATTGAAAGAGCCCCACCACCCTTTTGTTTCTCCATACAAAGATCAAGGGCATACAAAAATAACTATCAAATAATGGAAGAATGGTTCGTTTTCGTGTTCTCTGGGTGGTGAAGAGTTAACATGTAAAGATACGTGGATTTTGTCGAGATAGTATTGAGAGGACCTCTAAATTGCAGACCCAACTATTCGGCTCCAGAACTTTACATTTTGACTTAATCATGGAGTAAACGACTACACAAATCTAAGTTGTTAAAAGAATAAAATATTGGCCTTTTGTAGAGCCTTCATTAAAGTCGAGCAAAGGCGCTACAGGGCATTATATATCTTAATTTCTGTTTTACGCGTGTTAATGCGGTTACAGGTTCAGTATTCCTTAACTGCAGTGGACAAACCCTGCAAAGCTTTCCCACATTTTAATCTTAAATGTAAGGTTAAATGTAGACAAAAGCCTAGATTATTTACAGTCGAGTTAAGTCGGTTTCTGAAATCTAGTGTTTGGGGTTGAGAAAATCATTTCCTGCGGTGATGTACAGTGAAGCTCATGTGAAGTAGTTTTTGAAGTCAGGATCTTTTGGACAAATGCCTAGACTCCATTTTTAAGTTGAACATTCTGTTCCCAATACGGATGAAATCTGGATTGTACAGTACCAATAGAGGCACTAATAACACTGAAGAAGGGTTTCGGCCCGAAACGTTGCCTATTTCCTTCGCTCCATAGATGCTGCTGCACCCGCTGAGTTTCTCCAGCAATTTTGTCTACCTTCGAGGCACTAAAAAACTGTTACGTGGAAATACAAGAGACTTTGTATGCTGGAATCTTGAGCAAAAATACCCCAAAGTGCTGCAGTAATTCAGCAGGACTGAAAGCATCTGTGGAGGGAATAGGATCTTCTATGGATCGGTGTGTAAGAAAGAACTGCAGATGCTGGTTTAAAGCAAAGGTAGACACAAAATGCTGGAGTAACTCAGCAGGTGAGGCAGCATCTCTGGATAGAAGGAATGGGCAACGTTTCGGGTCGACATCCTTCAGACTGATGTCAGGGGATGGGGGGGACACAAAGAGAATGTAGTCGGAGACAATAAGACTAGTGGGAGAACTGGGAAGGGGATGGAGAGAGAGAAGGCAAGGGCTATCTGAAGTTAGAGAAATCAATGTTCATACCACTGGGGTGTAAACTGCCCAAGCGAAATATGAGGTGCTGTTCCTCCAATTTGCGCCAGGACAGAAAGGTCAGATTGGGAATGGAAGGGGGAGTTGAAGTGCTGAGCCACCGGGAGATCAGGTAGGTTAAGACGGACTGAGCGGAGGTGTTCAGTGAAACGATCGCCGGGCCTGCGCTTGGTCTTGCTGATGTCGAGAAGTTGACACCTGGAACAGCAGATACAGTAGATGAGGTTGGAGGAGGTGCAAGTGAACCTCTGCATCACCTGGAAAGACTGTTTGGGTCCTTGGATGGAGTCAAGGGGGGAGGTAAAGGGACAGGTGTTGCATCTCCTGCGGTTGCAGGGGAGGAGGTGGTTTGGGTGGGAAGGGACGAGTTGACCAGGATGTTTCAGAGGGAACGGTCTCCGCGGAAAGCAGGAAGGGGCGGAGATGGGAAGATGTGGCCAGTAATGGGATCCTGTTGGAGTTGGCAAAAATGTTGGAGGATTATATGCTGTATGCGATGGCTGATGGGGTGGAAGGTGAGGACAAGGGGGGCTCTGTCCTTGTTACGACTGAGGGGAGTAAGAGCGGAGCTGCGGGATATCGAGGAGACCCTAGTGAGAGCCTCATCTATAATGGAAGAGGGGAACACCCGTTTCCTAAAGAATGAGGACATTGTTGCCCTGGTATGGAACACCTCATCCTGGGCGCAGATGTGGCGTAGACGGAGGAATAGGGGATAGAGTCTTTACAGGAAGCAGGGTGGGAAGAAGTGTAGCTATGGGAATTGTAGGTTTGTAGTAGATGTCGGTCAATAGTCTGTTTCCTGTGATGGAGACGGTGAGATTTAGAAAAGGTAGCGAAATGTCGAGTATGGTCCAAGTGAATTTGAGTGCAGGATGGAAATTTGTGGTGAAGTTGAAGTCAGTGAGTTCTGCATGGTGCAGGAGGTAGCACCAATGCAGTTGTCAATGTAGCGGAGGTAGAGTTTGGGGATAGGGCAAGTGTACGCCTGGAACAGGGATTGTTCAACGTACCCTAGAAAGAGGCAGGCAGAGCTAGGGCCATGCGAGTGCCCATAGCTACGCCTTGGATTTGGAGGAAGTGGGAGGAGTCGAAGGAGAAGTTGTTGAGGGTGAGGACCAGCTCTGCTTGGCAGAGGAGAGTGGACGGAAATTGGGTGGTTCTGCGGTCGAGAAAGAAATGGAGGGTTTTAAATCCCTCCTGGTGGGGGATGGAGGTGTAGAGTGGCTGGACATCAATAGTAAAGATGAGGGAGTGGGGGCCTGGAAAACATAAGTCATTGAGGAGACAGAGCATTTCAGGTGTTTTGGACATAGGTAGGTAGGGATTGGACCAGGGGGGATAGGATGGAGTCGAGGTATGTGGAAGTTAATTTGTTGGGACATGAACAAGCAGAAACAATGGGTCTGCCAGGACAGTTCTGTTTGTGGATTTTGGGGAGAAGATAAAATCGGGCGGTGCAGGGTTTGGGAACGATAAGGTTGGAGGCTTTAGAGAGCCAGAAATGATGAAATCAGTAATGGTGTGTAAGATTAAGGCCTGGTGCTCGTTTGTGGGGTCATGGTCCAAGAATAAAAGTAGGAGAGTTGTCGCCTGGCCTCAGTCCGGTAGAGGTCAGCGCGCCAGACTACCATGGCACCTCCCTTGTCGGCAGGTTTGATTATCCAGTCAGGGTTGCTGCAGTGAGCGGAAGGCTGTACGTTCAAGGGGGGGGAGAGGTTAGTGTGAGTAAGGGGAGTGGAAATTTGAGGCGGTTGATGTCCCGCCGGCAGTTGGAAATGAAAAGATCTAAAGAAGGTAGAGGGCCATCCGGGGTAGTCCAAGATGGGGAGGTCAGTTGGAGACGGGAGAGGGGGATCATCACTGGGTGGTGAGGACTCCTTCCCATAGAAAAAGGCCTGGAGGCGACGAAAGAAGAGCTCTACATCGTGGCGGAACCGGAACTCGTTGAGGTGGGGGCGGAGGGGAACAAAGGTGAGGCCTCTGCTGAGGACAGACCATTCCGTATCAGAAAGGGGGAGGTCAAGGGGGGTGGTGAACACACGGCAAGGGTGGGGATTAGGATCGGAGGAAGGCAGGTGAATAAATGGAGGCCAAGGCGATGTCTGGTGGGGGGGGGTGGGGGGTGTTCAGAGAGGAGGGGGACATGAGGACAATTGTATGGGTGGGGAGTTACTGGGGTCACCTGGCTAAAAGGGGAAGGGGAGGACCCTGTGGAACCCCCACTGAGGTTTCCTGTAGTGGGGAGGGGGGGGGGGGGACAATAAGACCCAGCACAGTCAGGCCCCGTAGTGTGGGAGTCTGCATTGTGGAGATTGTGGGCCCGGTGCTGGGACTCTGGTAAGGCGACGGCTGCGGCCTGCCGGTGAGCGGTGGAGTGGCGAGGGTCGGCAGAGCCGCTGGTGGAGAGTCCAGGTGCGGCAGAGGTTCATTTGCACCTCCTGCAACCTCATCTACTCTATCCGCTGTTCCAGTTGTCAACTTCTCTACATCGGCGAGACCAAGCGCAGGCTCGGCAATCGTTTCACTGAACACCTCCGCTCAGTCTGTCTTAACCTACTTGATCTCCCGGTGGCTCAGCACTTTAACTCCCCCTCCCATTCCCAATCTGACCTTTCTGCCCTGGGCCTCCTCCATTGTTAGTGTGAGGCCCAGCGCAAATTGGAGGAACAGGACTTCATATTTTGCTTGAAGGTAGATAAACATGCTGGAGAAACTCAGCGGGTGAGGCAGCATCTATGGAGCGAAGGAATAGGTGAAGTTTCGGGTCGAGACCTTTGGTAGTTTACACCCCAGCGGTATGAACATTGACTTCTCTATGGATCCGTACAGAATCAGAATTTTCTCAGTCCACTCCCTTCACAGAGGCTGTCTAATAGTAAGATTAAACGAGAACTTACCTAAGTTTGAAGTTTGATCTTTATTTTATGAGGAGTTACGTAGGTGATTACGTGAAGAACCCCGCCAGTGCGCCTGCGCGTCAATCTTCAAAGCAGCGGTGAGAAATCACAAAAAACAACAACCGAAGTAATATAGTCTCATAATAAAACGAGTAATACAAGAACTTCCATCTGACCTTTATGATAGAGGGTAGGGTTGTGGTGGGCACGTAATCACCTACGTAACTCCTCATGAAATAAAGATCAAACTTCAAACTTAGGTAAGTTCTCGTTTAATCTTACTATTTTACTTCGGAGTCACGTGAGTGACTACGTGAAGATTTTAAAGCTTTGTGATTTCATGCCGTGGATCAATCCCGGCTTCTCACTGCATAGATTGACTCGGAACGAGAATAATCAATCATGCATTCATAATAACATTTGTACCACAAATGCAGTAATTCATTTCAATAATGAAATGAATCAGATCCCCTTTAAACCAGAGGAATTTACACAGAACTTAAAATAGTTTCTGCAAACAACCCCGCATTAACAATAGGCCAATGGTAAAAATTTTGAAACATCAACTCATTGGACCACCCGGCAGCTGCGAGGATATGGTCGACGGGGACGTCTTTTGCCCTGGCCGCCGATGTTTCTGCTGCCCTAGTCGAGTGAGACGTAAAAACATAAGTGTTAATACCAGCAGCTGTTAAGACTTCTTTTATCCATCTGGAAATAGTCTGTATTGAAACTCTCTTGTGTGTGATCAACAACCCAGTTTCCATATTCTCAAATTCTTTGTGACCTCAATGTATTGTAATAAATATGTCTTAATACAGAGACATGAATCATTTGGATATGCTGCTAGCATAATTTTAAATCCTGTCACACCTGGCCTAATTTACTTTAGTAGGTCATAGATATAGAATGTAACCTTGTCTTCAGTTACTTCCATACTGTCTATTTGTAATTTTCCAAGTGTTTGCACTCGTTGTGCTGTCACTCATGCCATAAGCATGAATACTTTCATACTGAGCTTGACCAAAGGTAAAGACACACTTGATGACCATTCACGAAGTAGTTTCAGTACCACACTTACATCCCAGATTGTCACGTACCTAGGTTTCGGTGGTTTGGAATTAAAGATTCCTTTCATTAGTCTGGAAACAATTGGGTGTGACCCAATTGAGTTTCTTTCTGAATCCAGAACCAAATATGAGGACAATGCACTTCTGGCTGAATTAATTGCACTACAACTCAGACCTTCATCATAATAAAGTTTTGACAGAAATTCTAAACATTTGAAATATCTGCAGTACTTTATTGCACATTCTTTTGTACACAGAACTCTTCCCATTTCTTAATATAAGAAAGGTACTGTTTTTGAGTGCTCTTCCTCCAGGCTGCCGTAAGCATGTCCACAGTATGCTCAGACAGTCCTCGTCCCAGAAAAGGCATTCTTAAAACCTGCAAATCAACAAATCCAAACGATCATATAATGGATGTTGTTCCCCTGTACAGGGTGCAGCAATAAATTACTCTTTTTTGGGACTTTCATCAACATTTGTGTTGTTAATTCTAATATCAACGGATACCATGGCTGTGTAGGCCAATCTGGTACTACCAATACCCTTGAAGCAGCATCTTGCCTGATTTTAAGCAAACATTGGCTTATGAGGCAGAAAGGTGGAAATATATATGAAAACATACCACCCCAATGTAGCGAGAAAGCATCAATCGCCACTGCTCCTGGATCTGGTTTCCATGAGACATATCTCGATAGCTGATTCAAGTCGATGTCGGTCATTCCAAATCTGATTACTATATCATTGAATACCTCTTGATTCAACATCCATTCTTTATTATCATGGAACTTTTCGTGACCTGGTGTCTGCTATCGTGTTCATTCTACCTGGTAGATAGATAGCTGAAATCCAAATGTTCTTTTCAATACACCAAGACCAAAGTTGATTTAACCATTTTGTCACATGACACCAACTTAATTGCACCCATATCATTAATATAGGCAACTACTGTTGTGTTTATTAATTTGAACTTGAACCTTCCTTTTAGTTGTGTTAGAACCATAAGCTTGGAGTCCATAGAAACCTCCTAAAAGCTCCAAATAGGTAATTCCCCATGTCTGCAGTAACACAAACTTTTCCTGATTCCATCTGCCTCCGCAGCTCCATGTTAAGTCAGTTGCACCCCATCCTAGTGCACTGGCATCATTTTGTAATATTATGGAATGTTGTTCAATCAGCACTTTGCCTGAACTGCTTGAGACATGTAGAATCCACCACTGCAGCTTAGAAACAGCATTTGTTGTAACTTGCATGGTTCTATCAAAATGACCAGCATTTACTCTGTGCCTGTTCTTTGATTCTCTGCAGCTGATGATAATGTAATGGTCCATACTGGACTGCTGGGAATCTACTAATGTTCCCAGTACTCAAGCCACCTGTCTGATTAGAGGTTTTTGCTCGTTTAACAGATTACTGCAATCTTTAATCAACTCCACCCTTTTTTCACTGGGCAAAGTAATTTGCATTTGGGCTAAATCAATTGTGAACCCCAAATAATCAATCGAGGTACATGTTTTTAACCTTGATTTCTTTGGATGAATTTAGAAACCCCCAAACTTTCAAAAGTTTGATTTTATTATTGCAACCGATGCTTCTGTTGACTGTTTTGTCCTTCCTATAATCAGGACATCATCCAGGTATGCCATTAGTACATGCCCCTGGCTCTCAGCAACCCCAGAATTGATTTTAACAATTTTATGAATATTTTTGGGAAGGAACGTTAACCCATTAGGCAGAGCTTTGAACTGCCATAATTGGTTCATCCATGTAAATTTAAGATACTTCATATCTTGCAAGTGAACAGACACTGAACAAAAGGATTCAGACTTGTCAAGTCTATAATAATCCTACATACTCCATCCTTTTTTGATCGAGGGAATATATTTGACCCAAATTGGTGAATATGGTAGACTGATTCTTCAATAACACCTTTTATATATAGGGTTTTGAAGCGCAACTTGAACCTCCATTACTTCGCAAAGTGGAGAGTTCTGCTAGGAACATGCTGGACAGGCAATTCAATTAGAAATCCTTGTATATTATTCAGAATTACCACATCTGAAGTAATCTTCTTCCAATGTTTATAGAAGAGACGTAATCTGCCTCCAACTTTTGGACTTAATCCAGTTAGTATGTTCCCCTGAGAACTAGGTCCACCTACCTCTTGAGTCATTTGAGTATTCTGAGATCCCTGGATTCTCCCGGAAACACCACCACTGGTCCTTACTCCCGCTGCAGGCCGCCAGCTACGTCCCTGCGTTAATGAGCGACTTGGTCCTGGTCTAGGATCCGTATGACGTCTGAAAGGATACTTCCTCTTTACAGGCTTTGCAACATTGATGTTTTTATCAATCCTGTTTTCGCTTCATCTTCCAACTCTTTAATACGTCTCCCGAGATCCTCTCCAAAGAGTAAGTTGGGTAATTGTATATTACTTGGTTTGGAGAGTGCTGCGAATTTCGGATTCATAGTAGGCCGTATAGCACTTTCCTCAGATAATTGATCTTGAAGTGGGTGCTGCATAGCAACCCCAGTGCTTCCTGATGCAACTTCATCATCTCTTGGCTGTTACCTGCTATTCTGGTAAAAGCAGTTATTCCAGAACCCAGCAGCTTTAATATTCTCTGCAACTGATTCCAAATAATTTGGTTCATTGCTGCTGCTTTCAGCAACCCACAGTTACTTGGGGTCTCCTGCTTTCTTGCAGTCTCATCCATCTCCTGCTGTTCCAGCTGATGGTAAACCAAGTAATTTATTAAGGAGGCCAGTTCTTCTCCTAATGGCTCTCCTGACCCTGACGGGGCAGCGAATCCTACTGCCAGGGGTGGAACATCTGGCAGCTGCCGTTCATTGCCTTGTACAGCCTCACCTCAGAGTCGGGGTCTGAAATCTCATGACCCGTAGCACGCTCCTCATTCCTGAGGGTGCATTCCATCAGCCCTGAGCCAGGTGCTGTTAAGCTGTTTCCTGCAGCTTGGATTACAGTACACTCCTTCCTGAGTGAACTTTGCTCCAACAGCCTATGGAAAAGGCTTTCTATTTGGGCAATACGCTCGAAAGCAGTATCTAGCCCTGTACCAGGAGCTGTTTGAGCTGCTTCCAGCAGCCTGGCTTTCAGTACACTCCTCCCTGAGTGAACTTTGCTCCAACAGCCTATGTAAAAGGCTTTCTATTTGGGCAATACGCTCGAAAGCAGTATCTAGCCCTGGAGCTACTTCCATTGCCTGGGACTCCCTTCGTGGGCCTTTGGGATTTAAACTTCGTCTTTTGCCCGACAGGCGCTGACTGTGTTTTCACCAGCCCCAGGTCCACAGTCGCTATGCTCACCGCTGCCGACTGTACCAGGGTTTAGAGGCGGTTGGTCTCTAACCGCAGACTCCCGACTTTCCCGACTTTCTGTCGGCTGTGTCGCTCGCCTCTTCCCCCTGTCCGTTTTTTCCATGGCGTCTGTGGAAAAAATCCCCATAGACCCACAGTAAACGGACCTGGAAAACATGAAAAAAGTTTCTACTTACCTTGTAGTTGGAAACCTACAAACCACTGTAGGAGCTCTGCTCCTCACGTCCGTTTGCGTCAAGGCGTCTGACGTAATGACGCGCAGGCGCACTGGCGGGGTTCTTCACGTAGTCACTCACGTGACTCCGAAGTAAAACATGCAAATTCCTTGATGTGTGGCTTTGACAGCTGTTTGCTTGGTGTAACTCCACATTGCTTTTGCCACAGCCCCGCACTATTCCCATTATCTTTTGAAAGTAGTTACAGTAATCTGCTTTGACAACCCTTTTAGATTTTGCTCTAAATCATGGCTACTTGCTGCATAAAAGATTCCAAGTCTTCCCTTTTGCTTCACTGTACACTCAAATGTCCACATTTATTTAGCAGCATCTAGACACTTTGGGTAATGTAATTTCAGTGTGCACTGATGGAGTAAAAGGTTGACAGTGATTTCAATTGAAAATCTATTAATTGTGGTACAGATGTGAATCCATAGTAACTTCTTTCTGTTATTAAGTCAGTTCATGTGAGGCTGTTCAAGATGATGACCGGAGCAATAAAGGCTTCTATCTGGTTTGGAAAACCATGACATTGCAGGTCAAGAAACATGCATGGTCTCGACCCGGAATGTCACCTATCCATGTTCTTCAGGGATGCTGCCTGACCTGCTGAGTTACTCTAGCACTTTGTGTCCTTTTGTATATTCACCAACATCTGCAGTTCTTTGTTTCTACCTACTTGGCATGTAGAGTGCCACAGCACACTGAGAAGATAGCTAAGGGAACTCAGAAGGCTAGATTTCAGCTGGTAGTCCCTCCATTCTGACCAGTGCACGGCACACCTGGATTCTGATGGTGGGCAATCTATTGCCCTGCTGATAGGCTGCAGGGCTATAGTGACTTCCAATGTCAGTACCCGAGAACACACTTGAAGGTTTCTTGCCTGTGCGTTTTGCAGTTTGGATGTCTTTGAGAAAGTAAGTTTGAGCAACTGAATCAAATGTGGGGGTTTTGGTGGCTTGATTTAGAGACTTCCTATTGATCAGATTTTCACATCGACTTTTCAAGTTCTAAGTATAACTGCAGCCGTGACATTTTCAAGTGATTTGGTTGTTGCAGAAAGTTCCTTTTCACTGCATTCACTTATTTTCTTCTGATATTGTAATTGTAAGGCCCATGGTATAATCCCCATTGATGCCGAGCTGTGGCTTTAATCGAGGGCTCTGATTTCAGCTAATGGACCAGTGAGGGAGCTGCAATTGAGATGGCTAGTTAGGTGAAAGGTGATTCCATGCTGCGGAAGAGATCATGGTTATTTACATTTTTAATTACCACCTGCCATGAGCATTCCGAGTTTACACTTGCCAGAACTTCATTAAATTTGTTTTTGTTTCCCACAGATTACTGGACCAGACGGCAAAAATATCTATAAGGGGGACCGGGAGTCCAATGGGAAGTACACCTTTGCTGCACACATGGATGGAACATACAAGTTCTGTTTCAGTAACAGAATGTCTACCATGACCCCCAAAATAGTCATGTTCACTATTGACATTGGAGAGGCACCGAAAGGACACGACATGGAGACAGAAGGTGCGATTCTACGACCATCATGGCGGGGTGGGGTATTGAGTGCTATCTTGCCTCCAATAGTGGTGGGTGGGCAAGGGATATTTATAGTGTTAAGTAGGGTCATTCTAGATTACAGCTGTACACAGTGTTTATTCAATGCTTGGATTTTTTTGCAGATTGTCAGCTTAAACTGGAAAAATTTCTTCCCAAATTTAGTTCTATTGCAGCAATTTCAATATTTTCATTGGAGGAAAAGTTAAGAAAGGAAAAAGTTCAGTCAGCTGAGTCATTGCAAATCTCCCTGCAGGGTTGCAAGGTCTCGCCCTTGTGGTTGCCTGCCTATGCCTTGGTCTCCAGAGACTTAAGTGCAGCTCAAGTTATTAGAAACTTGAACAGGCCATTCAGCCCAACTAGTCTGTTTATCCTTCACTCAAGCTACTTCCTGTCTATCCTCATTGATATATGGTCATGATCACATTGAATGGTGGTGCTGGCTCAAAGGGCCGAATGGCCTACTCCTGCACCTATTGTCTATATGGTGGGCGACTTGAAACAGAAATGAAAGGCAATTGGAAAACTGACCTTGATATTCAGGGGATCTTGCAACCTCACCAGTAGTTTTTTGTGAAGTTAGTGTTGGGTCCGGAGTACCATCCAATCCAAAGGTGTATTGCCCCAGAAGAGAGGACTGCACAAGTTTATAGAATTACCCCGAGCCCAGTGCTAAAGGACAAAGGGAGGCAAAGCAAATTGTATTATGTGGAATTCATAAAGGGCAACTGAATATTGATATGAAGAAAGTCATTGTGATACTTGACTAGTGTTGGACAGATGGATAGCCTCAACATTTAAACAGGGCCTCTCATTGCCCTAAACCAGGAGTCGGCAACCTTGTTCTGCATAAGAGCCAGGACCCATGTCTGTGAGCGGATTGCGGGCCACATCTATCACCATAGTGTGACACTTCGTGTTGTTTTTCGCATTAGTTTTCATGTGTTTTAAATTAGCTTTCTGCAGTTCCCAGGTCCCTCGCGTGCCCCTGGACTAGCTGCAGTTCCCAGATCAGCTCGCATGCCCCGGGACTGGCTGCAGTTCCCAGATCAGCTTGCGTGCCCCGGGACTGGCTGTAGCGCCCAGGTTGCCTGCGTGCCCCGGGACTGGCTGCAGTTCCCAGATCAGTTCGCGTGCCCCGGGACTAGCTGCAGTTCTAAGATCAGCTCGCGTCCCCGAGACTGGCTGCAGTTCCCAGATCAGCTCGCGTGCCCCGGGATTGGCTGTGGCGCCCAGGTCGCCAAAACTAATTGAAAAAAATACGCATGCGGGCCGTATGATTTTGAGTTACGGGCCAAATCCGGCCCGTGGGCCGTAGGTTGCCGACCCTTACCCTAAACCCTATGGTATGATTTGGCTGGATAGTCTTGTTGGGTCTCGGTACACGTGGCAAAAATAAACCAATACTAATAACTACATGGCAGCAAATTATTCCAACATAATATTTTCTGAATCAAGTTCCTACTGACATTTTATGAATTTTACTGTCCATCTAATCTTTGCTTTAATAGATATTAGATATTTATTTGTTGTCATTTGAACCTAAGTTCAAACGAAATTCTGTTTCTGCAGTCATACATACAAGTAAAAAGAACCAAGACACAACACAATTTACACAAACATCCATCACAGTGAATCTCCTCCTCACTGTGATGGAAGGCAAAGTCTTATCTCTCCCCTGCACTCCACATTCTCCTCCCGATGTCAAAGTCAAAGCCCCCGGCGGGCGATTGTAGATATGTCCCGCGGCCATTAAAGCCACGCCGGGCGATGCAAGGCCACGCTCCGGGTCTTGATGTTGTAGCCCCCGGTAGCGCCAGCAAGTCCCACGGCCACCAATGCCGCGCCGGGCGATGCCAGACCCCGCTCCAAGTCATCCTCAACCCCGCAACTCGGGCGGGAGTAGCTGCCGTTGCTGGAGCCCCGAAAAGCGGTCTCCCACCATGGACCCGCGAGCTCCCGATGTTACCATCCACCAGACCTGCGGCTGAAGCCTCCGAATCTCCGGGGTCGGGTAGCAGCAGCGCGCCACCACAGCTCCTCCCACTCTGAACTCGGCCAGCTCCATGATGGTGAGTAGTCCGCAGGCTCCGCGACTGGAGCCCCAGGTCGTTCCGGTTGGAGGCCGCTCCACGGTGCTAGGCCCCAACGACAACAGAGACCCGACAGAGAAAGGTCGGGTCTCCCGTGCAGGGAAAAGATTTTAAAAGTTTCCCCACCCCCCGCCCCTCCACACATACCCAGTTAAAAAAAAAAAAAACACTATACAAAACTCAAACGAAACAAAAAAAATAAAAAAGACAGATGGACTGCAGAGGCCGCTGCAACGTGAGTCGCGCCGCCAACCAAATTAGTAGCCATTTCTGATATTCCATTTATATCCCATTGGTATGAGGTGGGAGTCATATAAATGTGGATTAGGGGGTGTCTAAAAACCTCGCTAAAGGATGTTAGTGCACCAGTTGAGTTCTTGTAACAATTGACTGCTTTGTTTAGCATTGACAGAGATCTATTTTAAATGCGGAATCGTTTTTTTGGAGTATAACTATTAAGTCTGTGTTTCTACTAGATTTCTACTTCTCTTCTGTGGTAGAAAATGGTTCTATGTCAGCTAGAGTGTGTAAGAGGGGTTCAAGTACATTTGGGCGAACATAATGAATGTAAATCTCTGGGCAACTTGTAAGTTATTTACACTTCAGCGTCTTTTTGGCCCACAGATTGAACAACATTTTTAAAAACGTGTTTTAGCGTTCAAAAATCTTTAAGACTTCATTTAGGTTACATGGGAGAAGTGGAACAAACTGGTTCATTTGAGCTGTTCCATGATGCAAGGTTCAGAGTACTCGTGCTATAAGATTTGGGTCAGGGCTTCAAAATATAGAAAATGGTTAAAACCCTACCGCTTGCAAAAAGTCATTGATTTCACTGTTTCATTGTGGTCTTTACTTTTCCTTTTTGTTTAAAAACCTTTTACATGTACATTAATCCTTAGGTTTCATACAGCTATCTCTGTTGTCCTGTTACCTAGCAAATGTAGTTCCTCTTTTCAAAGGAAGGGGTTACTGGGCTCTGGCTGAGATTTTTAAATCTTTGCTGGACACGAATATGATCTCCCTTTTCAAGAAAGGTAGCAGGGAGAAGCCTGGTAACAGGAGATCTGTGACATCAGTGGTTGGGAAATTATCAGAGCCCACGTGGCTTTGAATTCTTTGAAGAGGTAACAGAATGGATTGTGTAAGAAGGTACTGCAGATGCTGGTGTCAAGGGCAGTGCAGAGGATGTGGTTATCTGGACTTGTTGGCAAATGGCATCCAAAATCAGAGGCAGGGTGATGGTATGGGGTGGCGTTTGATTGACCGCTTGTGACTAGTGCTGGGACTCTGCTGTATGGATGTGAGTGACATGATCAGCAAGTTTGAAAATTATGCTAAGATTAGAGAAGACAGGCTAGAGGCCAATATTGGTGAGATGGGCTGAAGTGGCAGATGGCGTTTAATCGAGATAAACATGAGGTGGAATATTATTGGGAGTAGTGCTTGGGCACACACCATGATTCTTAGGCTCGGGCTGCGTGGATGAGCAAAGGGATCTTGGAGTGCCAGTCTAATGATCCTTGGAAGTGGCAGTGCAGGTAGGTAGCATAGTTAGCAAGGCATACAGAGTACTGCCCCTCAGTAGCTATAAAGTTATGTTCAGTCTTGTATAACCTTGATATGACCTTGGGTGGAGTACTGTGTGCAGCTCTGGTCACCACACTATAATAATAATAATAGGTTTTATTTATATAGCGCTTTTCAGGACTCAAAGTCGCTTGATAGGAAGGATGTGATAGTACTGGAGAGAGTGCACAGGAGATTCACCAGGGCGGAGCCTGGATGGAGCTACGTGGTTATGAGGAGAGGCGTGGTCTGATTTCACAGGGGCGGGGGGTTGCTGCATCTGAACCAACGTGATTGAGGTGTGCAAAATGATGCAGGATAGAGAGATGGGTACACTGCCAGAATCCTTTCCCTTGATCAAAGGAGTAGGTTTAGGGTAATGGGTAAGAGATTTGGAAGGGGTTTGAGGGAGAACATCTTCACGTAGTGGGAACTGGGATGCACAGCTAGAGAATGTGGTAGAGAGAGTTCCCAGCAGCGTTTAAGAGCTCTGTAGATGAGGATGAATTGCCATGGCATTGAGCGCTGCAGGCCAAGTACTGGGAAATGGAGTTAATGTAGCTGGGTGTCCACTGATTGTTGTGTATATGCTGGGCTGAAAGGCCCACTGCCATGCTGTATGTCTCTGACTGTAAATTATTAATGGGTCTACGACTCATAACACTTGTGCAAGTCGTCCTCGTGGGCCCTGGACAGCTGGCAGCTGTGTCTGGTCTATCTGTCGGTGCAAATCTCAAACTGCATAATAACTGCACTCGTGAAAGCCTGAGGCACGTGTATAATATCGATACACTTTGTTTCTTATTCATTGACCATTTGTGCCAATCTGTTCCTTTACTTTGCACCTTTATTTATCCCGTGCCCTTATGTTTACCCTTCCCTTCAGGTGATGGGAATACTTGGGATGGTACGTCAACCAGTAAACCTTTTCAATGCACCTCTTTGCTCTCTCTTTTCTTTTGATATGTGGTTTCCTTAATTCCTAGTGAATGCGAATAGCTTGTGGAATCTCTGTTCGCATCTGTGACTGAATGATTTACTCCTAGATGATAGGAAATTGACCGTGTTCCCAGTGTTGTGCTGGCTGTGAATGCTAACAATACTAACTCAGTGACTGGTTGAAGTTTGAAAATGGGCAAGGTTGGAAGCTTTACAGCAAAATTGCAAAGTAAACAGCTGTTATTATTTCTTAGCTTGTCTTTAATCACAGCTAAAGATATTTGCAGATCACAGTCAATTCTAGGGTCAGAAACTATTTTAATTTTCACTTATTGTCGTTGCTCTTAACATTAACATAAACACTTTACCAGTCACATTAATGGCATTATTTTGCTCATTATTACAAAAATGAGCTTGTGATTAATGTGATTAATGTTTGACTTCATCAACTCCGGCTCCCTGCCCCCCCCCCCAAGCCTCCAACCTCATCGTTCCCCAGCCCCGCACGGCCCGATTTTACCTTCTTCCCAAAATCCACGAACCTGACTGTCCTGGCAGACCCATTGTCTCTGCCTGTTCGTGCCCTACCAAACTTATTTCCACATACCTCGACTCCATCCTATCCCCCCTGGTTAAATCCCTCCCTATCTATGTTCAAGACACCTCACATGCTCTCCGTCGTCTCCAGGAATTCCATTCTCTAGGCCCCATCCCCTCATCTTCACCATGGACGTCCAGTCACTCTACACCTCCATCCCCCACCAGGAGGGTCTCAAAGGCCTCCGTTTCTTCCTCGACCGGAGAACCCACCAATCCCGTCTACAGATACTCTCCTCCGCCTAGCGGAGCTGGTCCTTACCCTTAATAACTTTTCGTTTGACTCCTCCAATTTCCTCCAAATACAAGGCGTAGCGATAGGCACGCGCATGGGCCCCAGCTATGCCTGCCTGTTTGTAGGGTACGTCGAACAATCCTTGTTCGAGACGTGCCAGGGCCCTATCCCCGAACTCTACCTCTGCTACATCGATGACTGCATGGGTGCTACCTCCTGCACCCACACACAACTCACTGACTTGATCCATTTCTCCACTAACTTCCATCCGGCACTCAAATACACCTGGACCATTTCCGACACTTCCCTACCATTTCTTGAGCTCACTATCTCCATCGCAGGTGATAGACTTCTGACCGACATCCACTATAAACCTTCTGACTCCCATGGCTATCTGGACTATGCTTCTTCCCACCCTGCTTCCTGTAAGGACTCCATCCCCTACTCCTAATTCCTCCGTCTACGCCGCATCTGCTCCGCGGATGAGGTGTTCCACACCAGGGCATCGGAGATGTCCTCATACTTCAGGGAACGGGGGTTCCCCTCTCCTACCATAGATGAGGCTCTCACCGTGACACTGCTCTCTCTCCCCATCCCCCCCACTCGTAACAAGGGCAGAGTTCCCCTAGTCCTCACCTTCCACCCTACTAGCCGTCACGTACAACAAATAATCCTCCGTCATTTTCGCCACCTCCAACGTGACCCCACCACTTGCCACATCTTCCCATCTCCTCCACTGTCTGCTTTCCGCAGAGACCGCTCCCTCCGTAACTCCCTGGTCAATTTGTTCCGAACCACCCCCTCCCCGGGCACATTCCCTTGGAACCGCAGGAAATGCTACACTTGTCGCTTTACCTCCCCCCTTGACTCCATTCAAGGACCCAAGCAGTCGTTCCAGGTGCGACAGAGGTTCACCTGCACCTCCTCCAACCTCATCTATTGCATCCGCTGCTCTAGATGTCAGCTAATCTACATCGGTGAGACCAAGCGTAGGCTTGGGTATAGCTTCGCCGAACACCTCCGCTTGGTTCGCAATAACCAACCTGATCTCCCGGTGGCTCAGCACTTCAACGCCTCCTCCCATTCCGAATCCGACCTTTCTGTCCTGGGCCTCCTCCACGGCCAGAGTGAGGACCACTGGAAATTGGAGGAGCAGCACCTCATATTTCGCTTGGGCAGTTTGTACCCCAGCGGTATGAACATTGACTTCTCTAATTTCAGGTAGTCCCAACTGTCTCCTCCCCTTCTCAGCTCCCACAGACCTCTGGCTCCACCTCTTCCTTTCTTCTTCCCGCTCCACCCGCACATCAGTCTGAAGAAGGGTTTCGGCCCGAAACTGCCTATTTCCTTCGCTCCATAGATGCTGCTGCACCCGCTGAGTTTCTCCAGCATTTTTGTCTACCTTCGATTTGCCAGCATCTGCAGTTCCTCCTTAAACATGTGATTAATGTTTCCATCTTGAGCGATGGGGGGGGGGAGATTGCAATCATATTGTTCATTCAGTAGAGATTCTAATATTTTCATGGCTATTTGTATTGTACAATAGAATTGAAACTTACTTATGGTTAAACCTATTATTTTACTTTCCAAAATCCCCCCAAAACTTAAATTTGGCAAATGTTTGGAGTTTTTTTCAAGCAAGGCCTTGCTTATTATTTTTGAGATAACACCTGCACGTTTTGGAGCTTCAGAAAATCGGCTGTTTGCTGCAAGGAATGGCTTTAATGGACCAATTGTAACGGCACGATGAAGTTTTCACAATGATCTTGTTTGTTCATAAAGCTCACCAGAACAAGTTGGAAGAAATGATCAACGAACTTGCTGTGGCCATGACGGCGGTAAAGCATGAACAGGAGTACATGGAAGTGCGTGAGCGGATACACAGAGCGAGTAAGTACATCGCTGCTTTTGTGGCTCGTTTCTGCGGAGCTGCAGCCTCCCCCAGAGGTTAGATGTGCTAGGATGTAAGGGGAAATAATACAATTAATGGCAAGGCCCTTAACTGCATTGATGTACAGAGGGATCTTGGGTCCTGAAAGTGGCATCAAACATAGATAGTGTGAAGGAGGGTGTGTGGTATAGTCGCCTTCATCGGTAGGGGCATTGAGTATAAGAGGCAGCAAGTCATGTTCAGCTTTATAGGATTTTTGTTAGGCCATATTTGGAGCATTGTGTGTAGTTCTTGACCCATTGCAGGAAGGATGTGGGGGGTTTGGAAAGGATGCAGAGGAGGTTTATCAGAATGGTGTCTGGATATGGAAGTGTTAGCTACAGGGAGAGGTTGTTCAGACTTGAATTGTTTTCTTTCAAACGCCAGAGGTTGAGGGGAACCCGAGGTGTATAAAATTATGGGAGGCATAGACAGGAAAAACGATCAGAACACTTCATGCGCAGACAAAATGTAAAAACAAAGCACTGCAGATGCTACTTTATGCTAAAAAAAACACAAAGTGCTGGAGTAACTCAGCAGGTCAGGCAGAAGGGTCCCGACACAGAGGCGTCAACGATTCATGGTCTCCAGCACTTTGTGTCCAGGGGCACTCACTTCTCCCACACCATCTCCCATTTTATGCTTCCCCCACCTGAATTCAACTGTCACTTGCCAGGCTCTTCCCTGCCCTCGGCTCTCTTTTCCAACTTTCTCTCCCCCCCCCCCCCCCCCACTTTGTCTGAAGGATCCCACCCTTGAAACGTCACTTAACTATGTTCTCCAGAGATGCTGCCTGTCCTGCTGAGTTAATCCAGCACTTTTTATTAATGAGAATAATCAAGATAATCTGACATTGATATAGAACCCGATGAGCAGTCTGTTTAATGTTCTTTATCTCTCCACATTATTGTCTATATGTCTCATTTCCCTTGTACCTAACCAGTCTAAAGTAGTATCTCGACCAGAAACGTCACCCATTCCTTCTCTCCAGAGATGCTGCCTGTCCCGCTGAGTTACTGCAGCATTTTGTGTGTATCTTAATGTGATTTTCTGACAGATTCTATTACTCTTGTGCCTGATCAGTGTTGTTTCTGTTTTCTCTGCAGTCAATGACAACACAAACAGCAGAGTGGTCCTCTGGTCTTTCTTTGAAGCTCTGGTATTAGTTGCTATGACGCTTGGACAGATCTACTATCTGAAGAGATTTTTTGAAGTCCGAAGGGTTGTCTAGCCACCACCATTCAGCATTGGATAAGGAATTTGAAAAGTATCTGGTCACAACCGCTTTTATTACTTTGTCACTTGACTGAAACCTTTTGCGCACTGTTCTGATCTTCATTTACTGCTGTTTATTTAAACACCCTTTCAAATATGTTGGGAGTCCACGGGTTAAAGAATTTTGCAGAGGCCACAAGTTGTGTTGTGGGAGACATTTAATGCTCCAATCAGATATTTAAAAATCAAAAAAAAAAGATCTAAGTACGCTTTAAGTTGCTTTGCTGTAATTAATTGGTAACATTGATGATGGGCTTAAAACTAAAAGAAAAGGCATTAGCGTGTGAGTTACTGATGAAGATGTGACTAGTATGTGTACACTTCATGTACTTGGACCGTAAAAATCTTTTCACTCGACAGTTTTCTACAATTTATTTCAGGTTACAGTTTATCTTATTGTTTAGACAACATGGGTTTACTTTAAACAGCAAACTAGGGACAGCACTATCCAGTAGCTTCATAACGTTATAGTTACTTTGTGGGGGGGGGCGGGGAGGGGGTTAAGCTCCAAATCAGTTCTTTGAAAAGAGATCTGACTAATGTGAAAGCCCCTAATGTTTTGTAAAGCATTTTGGTTACAGAGTGTAAGCAGTGCTGTATGTAAACTTCCTTTTGGAACATCGGTGGTCCCTGTCAGCTGTTTTTGTAAAGTGGTTGTATATTTCTGAAGATTGACAGTGGTTCAGTAGTTGAGCCATAGATATCGTGGCAACACTGTCCAGCCACTTCCACCATGTCTCACCTACTTTTCTTCACTTTGTTCTGTTTTCACCACTGGAACCAAACTTGCTGCTGGGAATGTGATGTTATGAATTTGGATATTAGAAACATCCAAGTGCGGTTTAATTTGCTTTGCTGTAATTAATTGGTAACATTGATGATGGGCTTAAACTGTAAATGAAAAGACAAACATTAGGTATGCGAGTTACTGATTAAGATGTGATTAGTATGAATAAGTTTAATATACGTGATCTTTTGAAAAATCTTTTTGACAATTTTCTGCAAGTTGTATCTGGTTGCAGTTCACCTTTGTGTTTTTGCGGTCATGGTTTGAACTTTGTAACGGAGGAACAGCACCATGTAGGTCACTATATCAGGGGTTATTTATATTAAATAAAATTCTATCAGATTTGGAAAGTCTTGCCGTTTAAAATGATCCAACATGGGTTGTAGAGTGGCCCAGATGCAGTTGATTTGTTTGACTGAACTGATGTCCTTTTAGTGGGCAGATTGTCTAATCTTCAGTTGTGACGTGGACTGTTACCTTTGCTGTCTTGTTTCTACATTCAGAATGTTTTCTGAAGTTTTTGGCTGGAGTTTTCCTGAGCATCCCCTTTTCCAAACTAGGATGGAATTCCTTGGCAGTGATCGGCTATCCGGGGAGATGGTGGCTGTTATTTTTTTAATGAATATGTTCCATTTGATAGTTAGCTATAACTATGGAGCATTTATTTAAAACACTATTCATGGTTTGCATTGTGGAATATTAATAATTTAATTACTGATTCGACCTGTTTATTTTCAGTCTTTGAGAAGATTGCAAATCTATGACTGGGTATGTTATTGTATAA
The DNA here is from genome assembly GCA_038087875.1 of Malacoraja senta. NCBI lineage: Eukaryota > Metazoa > Chordata > Chondrichthyes > Rajiformes > Rajidae > Malacoraja > Malacoraja senta. The sequence continues at coordinate 30,863 of CM075980.1, read as the reverse complement.
ACAAACCCTGTCTACAGATTTATTTTGTCCAGTATCAGGGCACTTGGACAAGTACCTAACCTTGCAAGTTCTCTGGGTTCTCTGCCTGCAAACACTTCTGATGGATTAAACTTGTGGGATTGTGAAACTTTCAAAAGAACAGGTTTATAAAACTTCATTTAAAAATTAATGCTGCTGTCTGCTAATTCTTTTCCAATGTCCATGTGGCATCACATCTTAACTGGATCAGATGTGACTGATGTAAATTAAAGTGAATGTCTCCAATGAAACAACCCCATGCTAAAGTGTAATTAATATAGCATTTGCTGGTCTACGAGGTTTGGGGAAGCTGTGGTCTCTCGGTGACTGTATTCTGTCCATTGTAAGTGTGAAGGCCTGCTTCTTCAATCAGGCGTCAGTACCAAAAACAAAATTCCATTTGTATATTTGGCAAATCTTGTGGCCATGTTCTTTAATAATTTCCATTGTGCTTTGTAACATGTTGGTTTGTATGAGCCAAATGCTGTCATTTTCAAAGGCAAAGCCCAGCCAGTTTTACATGTGACAGGGCTGATATCCGGTGCTGTCCTTCAACCTCCTGCTGGAAGCCTGCAGCTTTCTGCATGGTCTCTAAGTCGGCCCAGCTTCACATTAGTGTGTTCCGTGAAACTCCTTGTACAGTATTAATATCGTCGCAAAAGTGTCTCATGTATCAGCGGCGAGTATCATTATCTTGGCAAACCAGCACAATAGTTAGCAAGAAGAATTGGCAAGTGGGTCTGTCACACTTTAATTGTTTCATAGACAGGCTCAATTATTTCAAGTTTGGAGGAGGGACAAATGAGATGGCAGATACTGAAATCCAAAATAATGTTAGAAATAATGAGGAGATGCAACAGAAGTGAGGCTTTGGTCCTGATAAAAAGGATACAGATGTTCACTCCCATCACTGAGATCACTGCTGTAACTAACTGGACCATGTGATTGCAGTTATTAACCAGCTATCCAACTATCCTTGTACAAACACAAAGAAACTTCCCCTGGTCTAAAGCTTTACATCGGTTTGGTATCAGCTTGTGGTCACCTCTTTTCTGAATTTGATTTTGTCCGATTTGTATTGATTTCCACAAAGTATACCCGCAAGAGAGAAATTTGCACAGAGGAAATTTGTAGTCGATTGGGACAAAACGTATTCTCTGGCCAAAACATATTGTGGACTGAGGCGTATCCAAGCTACCTATGGCAGCGTATTTTGCCAGCCTGTCTCTTTTCAATGGCTTTTAACATCCAATTGAGATTCTGAACAATTCTCTGCTTCCTTTGTTTCAACTCATTTTTCTGAGCTAGCAGTTTCAGCGTTGCAGGCATCTAGCGATCTTTACAACCATGTTTGGAAAAGGAGAATTTCCTTCCATATTGCCCATGTAGTTTGATTTGACCTCTGTGTGTGCTGGTACCTGGAATCAGTAATGGGACTCCAAATATCCATTGCTTTTGGGATAAGTAGTTAGTCAGGATCTTGACTTCTGTTGCTTGCTTCAACAGGGTCCAAGTGTTGCAGACTCATTTGGGAGAAGGGAAATGGAAGCTAATGAACTAGACTGCCCTCACAATTTTAATCTTGTGTTGATCTCAGTCATAATGTCTTGGTTGTTGGTTAGTGAAACAAGGCTGGTTAACTTGTGAGACAAGCATATCTCATTAGTTCAAGATATAGTCTGAAGGAATGATTTGCATTCATTCAACATGCTTCACATTCTGTCTCGGTGCTTTAAATCTAATAAAGTCACCATTTTAATGTTAGAAGTGCAGCCACTGAATTATGTTCAACACGCTCCCAGAGACTGAATCATGAGGACCATGAGACCTGTTTCCTGACACACAAGGGAAAGTTCTCTTGCCTCAGGGTGAGAGACCTTGCCTGTAAAGGTGTGTGAAGTTGCTGAGACTTGCCTGACTAGTGAACCAAGCCAGTATATGGCTCAGCATTTGACGCTGATAGCATGTGGTGTGTGGTATTGACCAGTGGATCACCATGTAATGTCTACACTCTAACTTAAATGCAGCCTCTCACCAAGCACTTGCAAGTGACAAATATAAGCACTCGATTGTTAATTTCTGTAACTTGTATTTTAAAAATTACCTGTTGAAGTTTACCCAATTGAGAAGTCTACTAACGCATCCAATGTGTCTCAGTTTGCTGTTTGCGGATTTGATTCCATTATATAAACCTGGGATCCTTTTTACTTATCAGGTTTTGTACAGCGTGGTGTGGGAACTGAAATGAAGCAGAGCTGGACCAGTTACTTTTTCTAATAAAAACTGGAATTTAAACAAATATCTGGATAATTTCATTTCATATATTCCATTTTGCAATATTCTGCAATAGCCTTATGTATATTTATTACCATTTCTCTCCTATCCCTGTCCTGTTTTCACTGCATTGTGCAACACACACTTGGAATAAACTCCATCCGCCATTCCTGTAACACATTTATATCCCATTGTATTTGATTGCTTTCTTCCCTATTTGCAACTTCACTAATTTGTGTGTCGTCAATGGTTACAGACCTCCATCCAACACGACACGCTGCCATCACACCCCTCTTCTACGTGTAAGATGGTTCTGAATCAAAAGGACCAAGTCACCGAGGTTTCTTCATCAGTCTGAAGAAGGGTCTCGACCCGAAATGTCACCCATTCCTTCTCTGCAAAGATGCTGCGTGTCCCGCTGAGTTACTCGATGTAGACAACACCATGGCTAAACTCCATGTAGACAACATCCACTGCCCTACCCTCCGATCACCTCCATCAATGTCACAATACAGTTTGTACGATGACCTCCCTGCAACTGATAAAGCCCTACAACTGATATGAGGCTCGCCAGTGTACAATTTCCTGAACTATCCTTATTTCCCTTGAACAAAGGAGCATTAGCTACTCTCCGGGACTTTTGGGCTGGAGAAGATACAAAGATCTTCTTCAAGATTCCAGCTATTTCTCGCCCCTCTCAATAACTTGACACTCTTGTCTCCTTTTCATCTCTAGCCTTTGTCCACCCATCCCCCTCCTCAGTATCCACCTATCAATTGTCAGGCTTTGTCCTGCCTCACTTCTCCCTACTACAATCAGTCTGAAGAACGGACCTGACTGAAATGTTGCCTATCCATGTCCTCCACTGTTGTTGCCTGACCCCCTGAGTTACACCTGCACTTTATGTTTTGTCGCGTTTCCAGCATCTGCAGTCCCTTGTGTGTTGAATTTCCTTGGTCTTCTGAGATGTTAGTGTCATTTCATAGCCATAGCATCAATGTGGTGGAACCCGGACAAGTTGTTTCACCACTCATTTCACCACTGCCATCGGGAAGAAGGTACAGGAGCCTGAAAACCGTAATGTCCAGTGGCAGGAACAGCTTCTTCCCTACAGCCATCAGGCTATTAAACACTATAACCCCATATAGGCTCTGAACTACAATATATTATTATTATTGTTGCACTGTTTTATTTGTTTTTTGAGTATGTGTGTGTGTGTGTATATATATGTATGCATATGTATGTATTTATATGTACATGTGTATATATGTATGTATATATGTATTATGTGTATCTAGAAAATGAATGTGTGTATATATGTATGTATATGCATATATGTATGACAAAGCTGGGTGGCAGTGTGAACTGTGAGGATGATGCTATGAGAATGCAGGGTGACTTGGACAGGTTGGGTGAGTGGGCAGATGCATGGCAGATGCAGTTTAATGTGGATAAATGTGAGGTTGCAAAAACAGGAAGGCAGATTATTATCTAAATGGTGTCAAATTGGGAAACGGGGAAGTACAACGGGATCTGGGGGGGGTCCTTGTTCATCACTCAATGAATGTAAGCATGCAGGTACAGCAGGCAGTGAAGCAAGCAAATGGCATGTTGGCCCTTCATAACAAGAGGAGTTGAGTATATGCGCAACAAGGTCCTTCTGCAGTTGTACAGGGCCCTAATGAGACCACACCTGAAGTATTGTGTGCAGTTTTGGTTTCCAAATTTAAGGAAGGACATTCTTGCTATTGAGGGAGTGCAGCGTAGGTTCACAAGGTGAATTCCCGGGATGGCGGGACTGTCATATGCTGAGAGAATGGAGCGGCTGGGCTTGTATAATCTGGAATTTAGAAGGATGAGAGGGGATCATTGAAACATATAAGATTAGGGGTTTGGACACGCTAGAGGCAGGAAACATGTTCTCGGTGGGGGAAGTCCAGAATCAGGGGCCACAGTTTAAGAATAAGGGGCAAGCCATTTAGAACGGAGATGAGGAAACACTTTTTCACACAGAGAGTTGTAAGTCTGTGGAATTCTCTACCTCAGGGCAGTGGAGGCCAGTTCTCTGGATACTTTCAAGAGAGAACTAGATAGGGCTCTTAAAGATAGCAGAGTCAGGGATATGGGGAGAAGGCAGGAAAGGGGTACTGATTGGGGATGATCAGCCATGATCACATTGAATGGCGGTTCTGGCTCGAGGGGTCGAATGGCCTATTGCTGCACCTATTGTCTATATGTATGTATATGTATGTGGGTGTGTATGTGGGTGTATATATACACACACTGAGCTTTTCTTTTCTCTCGTTTGTCATATCATACTATGTTTGCATATTCTGTTGTGCTGCAGCATGTAAGAATGTCATTGTTCTATCTGGGACATATGACAATAAAACACTCGTGACAATTATATTTAGGAATTTGAATCTCGACCATCACCACTTCAGCACCACCATTGATGATATTTTGTGTGGGCTTATACCGTTTGATTTTTTTTCCATGCTTTCTTCATATAGCTCAAAGACCTGGTCTGGATTCATCTTCCAAATTCTTACTTTTTGACTCCAACCTCTCTGGTCATCTAAGGGCCCTTTACTTTTGGGACAGCACAGTAGTGCGTGGGTGTGCTCAAGATTTAAATTGTCCCGAGTGTGTAGGATGGGATATATAACTAGTGATTGATGATCAGTGTGGACTCGGTGTTAGACAAAAATACTGGAGAAACTCAGCGGGTGAGGCATCATCTATGGAGCGAAGGAATAGGCGACGTTTCGGGTCGGACCCCTAAGGTGAGTTTCTGCAGCATTTTTGACTACCTTCGATTTTTCCAGCATCTGCAGTTCTTTCTTAAACAGTGTGGACTCGGTGGGCATAAGGGCCTGTTTCCACATTATATCACGAAACTAAATTAAATGTAGACTTGCCCTATTTCTAAACTAAACAACTGCTTCCTAATTTCCTCGCTCCTATTTGATAATATTGTAGTTTGCCCTCTCCCAATTTACTACTACCCTTAAGGTTCGGACCTATAGGGAGGTTTCACGGCAGTCGGGTCACGACCCATGACCCGTACTGTTGCTACGCTACGTCAAATGGATTACACGCGATGAACTGCAGGCAAGCACTGACCATTGTTTCCAGCGTAGCGGGCCCGTTAAAACCCGCCGAAATGGTCAATTTTTGCGCTGTAAATAATTATGGAAATCGGGATAAGCGTGAGAGACATTTAGCCTACTTCAGAATTCCAAAAGTGAGGAGAAATGACGGTAGATAGAAGCGAGAGCTGAAAGGACAACAACAGCCAGAATGCTTGGCGAACATTGGCCGTTTGCTCGCTGCATTTCATCAACTAAGGCATTATTTGTGTTTTTTCTTGATTCCTTTGGCATCTAAAAAGTTTCAGAAGGGATAAATCAGTCTGTAAAATTTTTAAATCGCCCATGGTTCTCAAGTAGGTTTTTACAGACAAAAATAAAACGCCTCTGAAGCAAAATTTACAACCAGATTTATCACTTCTGAGACTTTTTAGATACCAAACGAATCAAGAAAAAACCCAAACAATGCCTTACTGTTGATGAAATGCAGTGAGCAAACGCGATAAATCCCAATATTTTCAATTCCGATATCTGCACGGCCAATGTTCGCCATGCACTTTAGCTGCTGTTGTCCCTTCAGCTCTCGCTTCTCTTTACTTTCATTTCGCTTCACTTTTGGAATTCTGAAGTTGGGTACATGTCTCTCACACTTACCCCGACTTACACAATTTTTTACAGCGCAAAAATTCAACATTTTGGCGGTTTTTAACAGGTAGGAAAGTACGCGTTTCTTGTATTAATAACATATACCGGAAGTTATGGATGTCCTCCAGATGGATTGAGCGGCTCCGTGCGTCAAGCCCTATGACCCAGTGACCTTACGTGCAACCCCCCTATTCATAGCTAGCCTAAGGCGCCAGGCTGTGCTATTTGTGATTTGTCTTCAGCCTGCAACCCCTGACAAATGGGAATTAAGTTGTGGCAGCAAATTAAGTTCTTCTGAGTTAGACACCAAGCAGTGTTGGGGGTTTTAAATCACTAAATCTAAATTCAGTAAACTTGAAATGTATATGAAAGGCCTTTTGCCAACCAGACTAAACCCGCCATCAGTGGATGTGGAACGGAGCCACCGTCAGCGCCATCGCATCCCGGAACGTCCGAGCGGCGGACCAGGGGAGGCGGCGGGCGGGCGGGCGGGCCGGAAGCGAGCGGCGGACCAGGGGAGGCGGCGGGCGGGCGGGCCGGAAGCGAGCGGCGGACCAGGGGAGGGGCCGGGCCGGGCCGGAAGCGAGCGGCGGACCAGGGGAGGCGGCGGGCCGGGCCGGGCCGGAAGCGAGCGGCGGACCAGGGGAGGCGGCGGGCGGGCGGGCCGGAAGCGAGCGGCGGACCAGGGGAGGGGCCGGGCCGGGCCGGAAGCGAGCGGCGGACCAGGGGAGGCGGCGGGCGGGCCGGGCCGGAAGCGAGCGGCGGACCAGGGGAGGCGGCGGGCGGGCGGGCGGGCCGGAAGCGAGCGGCGGACCAGGGGAGGCGGCGGGCGGGCGGGCGGGCCGGAAGCGAGCGGCGGACCAGGGGAGGCGGCGGGCGGGCGGGCGGGCCGGAAGCGAGCGGCGGACCAGGGGAGGCGGCGGGCGGGCGGGCGGGCCGGAAGCGAGCGGCGGACCAGGGGAGGGGCCGGGCCGGGCCGGAAGCGAGCGGCGGACCAGGGGAGGCGGCGGGCCGGGCCGGGCCGGAAGCGAGCGGCGGACCAGGGGAGGCGGCGGGCCGGGCCGGGCCGGAAGCGAGCGGCGGACGGGCCGGAAGCACGCGTGGGGAAGATGGCGGACTGCGGCGGCTGGGAGAGTTTGCCGCTCGGGCTCCACCCGCGGATCCTGGAGTCGCTGCGGGAGCTGAGCTTCACTCACATGACGCCGGTGCAGGTCACTCGGGGTCGGCGGGCGAGGGGAGGGGGAACCACCTCTGACACTTTCCCTCCACCCACTCCCCTGACCTTTCACCCACTCCCCCTGACCTTTCACCCACTCCCCTGACCTTTCACCCACTCCCCCTGACCTTTCACCCACTCCCCTGACCTTTCACCCACTCCCCTTGACCTTTCACCCACTCCCCCTGACCTTTCACCCACCTGTCATCTGTACCCATCGCCCTGATCTTCCAGTCTAGTTTATTGTCCCGTGTATCGAGGTACAGTGAAACGCTTTTGTTGAGTGCTATCCAGTCAGCGGAAAGACAATACATGATTATAATCGATCCATTCACAGTGTACAGATACATGATAAGGGAATAACGATTAGTGCAAGGTAAAGCCAGCAAAGTCTGTTCAAAGATAGTCCGAGGATCACCAATGAGGTTGATAGTAGTTCAGGACCGCTCTCTGGTTTGGTTGTGCTAGGATGATTCATTTGCCGGATAACAGCCGGGAAGAAACTGTCCCTGAATCTGGAGGTGTGCGTTTTCACACTTCTACCTCTTGCCTCTTCTCCCCTCTCCCAACCGGCAAACGGTATGGAAGTGTGAAAACGCACACCCCCAGATTCAGGGACAGTTTCTTCCCAGTGACCCCTCTCTCTGACCCTTCACCCTTGTCCTGGCACCGAGTGCCCTTACCCCTGACTTGCACCCATCGCCCTGCCTCCTCACCCCACTATTCTTGCCACTCTTCAACCCACTACTGTGGAAGCAGTGGCCACCTAGAATAGGTTGGAGGCAGTGTGTTTGCATCGGACCAGGTGCTGTAGTAGGGTTGACGTTGGTGTTTGGGTCTTGGATCCAGCCAATATCTAGTTTGCATTGACTGTAGCACTAATTGTTATTTATGCGCAATAAATGACAACTTATCAAAATATCTTAACTAAAGCCCTTCACCGTGCTGATAGTTATTTGGATATACTACTCAAGCAGCTGGATAATAGCTGGAGAATTCTCACTCACCAAAGCAGACACATTTCAACTGTTGTGGGAAAAGGTTTAAACAAAAAGTGATTAAATCTGCCCTTTCAAAGGGGAACATGACTCCATCTGCCTGTGTTTTCTTGCAGTCTGCAACCATTCCTCTGTTTATGAACAACAAGGATGTAGCAGTAGAGGCGGTAAGTTACCTACCTGGTGGCTTAAACACGTTCTCTGGATTTTGTTGAATGATTGTTGCCGATTGAAGGTTTATGCATTCATGTGCTGCAGGTGACCGGCAGTGGGAAAACCTTGGCTTTCGTCATTCCAACTTTGGAAATCCTTTTAAAGCGCGAGGAGAAGTTAAAGAAAATGCAGGTTTGTTCTGTGCATGGTTTAAAATTTCCTGAGCATTGGGATTAATCGTTGTAAAATAAACATGAAATAAACTGGAAGGTAAAGCTTAGCTTGTTCTCATTACTGACAGAGTGTGGATTTGTCCCTGCCCTAGGGTGGCGCTGAGTGCTGCACTGTGATTTCCGGCAGTCACACTGGGGCCACTTTACTCTGTCAGGTTCCATGGGACTGTGTTAAAGAGCAGAGGAGTTCCACGGTTCCATCCTGGGACCATGTTCAAGGCTTATTTTTAATCACTGAAACAATGAGCTGGACGTTGGGAATGTTTCTGTGCGTGTGATTCTATGACCATCTTCCTGCCCTCCGCATTCACTATTATATGATCAGCTGGATCTGTGTGTCAGAGGTTCCTTCAAATGGCTGGTGTGGGCGAGTTGGGCCGAAGGGCCTGTTTCCACACTCTATTACTCTATAACACTCTAAATACGTTGGCATGGACCTTTTGTTCACATTTTAAATAATGCACAAAGATCCTACAGTGAATTGTGAATGCAGCAGTAATTCAGTGAGGTGGAGTTCATTTGATGAATTGCCCTCCAGAGATGCAAGGGCTTCTGTGGGCTCAGGTTGTGGGAGTGACTCTCCTCCTTTCTCTTTGCACATACAGGTTGGGGCTCTCATTATCACTCCCACCAGGGAGCTGGCTGTCCAGATCGATGAGGTGTTCAGACAGTTCACAGTGCATTTCCCACAGTTCAGGTGAGTGAGGGGAGGGGTCTGTGTGCTGTGGGCTCCCTGGGTCTGCCAGTGCTGTGTGGGTTAGGGTGTGGGGCATCATGGGTTAGGGTGTGGGGCATCATGGGTTTGTGTGGGGCATCATGGGTTAGGGTGTGGGGCATCATGGGTTAGGGTGTGGGGCATCATGGGTTAGGGTGTGGGGCATCATGGGTTTGTGTGTGGGGCATCATGGGTTTGTGTGGGACATCATGGGTTTGTGTGGGGCATCGTGGGTTAGGGTGTGGGGCATCATGGGTTTGTGTGGGGCATCATGGGTTTATGTGGGGCATCATGGGTTTGTGTGTGGGGCATCATGGGTTTGTGTGGGGCATCATGGGTTAGGGTGTGGGGCATCATGGGTTTGTGTGGGGCATCATGGGTTTGTGTGGGGCATCATGGGTTTGTGTGGGGCATCATGGGTTAGGGTGTGTGGCATCGGTGGGTGAAGGAGTTAATCAGCAGCGTTCTGCTCTCAGTCAGATTCTCTTCATTGGTGGAAGGAATCCAATGGAAGACGTGGAGAACTTCAGGAAGCATGGGTGAGTGTGGACCTCTGGCCAATTGAACGTTGCTCCCGGCCCTGGTTCTGGGCCAGTTAGTGCGTTACTGCCTCTGCCTTGCCCTTTGCCAGGCTACAGGCTCACTCACTGACTCGCTCCGAGTGCCAGCATTACTCCTGCTCTGAGTTGCAATGCTCCGGTTGCCAGGCAGCCAGCCCTGTGTGAGCCGGCACTCTGCCCACTGGCTGCTCCAACCCTGGGGCATTGGCTCTGCCATCCCCTCATTCCATCACCAACTGGGCCCAGCCCACTCTGTGGAGACCCGCCCCTCCCCCACCACCATCACACACCCCCCCCCCCCCCCCCCCCCGCACCACCATCACACACCCGCTGCTGCCCCCCACCCACCGGGCCCAGCCCACTCTGTGGAGACCCGCCCCTCCCCCACCACCATCACACCCCCCCCCCCCCATCACACACCCGCTGCCCCCCCCCCCCACTGCCCCCCACCCACCGGGCCCAGACCACTCTGTGGAGACCCACCCCTCCACCAACCTCCCCCCCCTCCACCCTGTCCCCACCAGACCACCCCCTGGCTGAACGTGGCCTGGGACCAGGAGTGGGGGGGGAGGGCACTGGAACGATATATGACGCAGGGGGGGAATGCAGTGGCTGGGACCCGGCCACTGGTTCCCCAGAAGTGACTGAGCGGTGACTGAGGAGAAGCTATGTGTGTGTTTGGGGCAGAGGGAACATCGTGGTGGGCACTCCTGGCCGTCTGGAGGACATGTTGAGGCGACGAGCGGACGGGGTGGAGCTGGCCGGATGTGTGAGGAGCCTGGACGTTCTGGTGCTGGACGAGGCGGACCGGCTGCTCGACCTGGGCTTCCAGGCCAGGTGGGGGTGGGGTGCTGGGGACGGTGCAGTGGGTGGTGTGGGGGTGGGGTGCTGGGGACGGTGCAGTGGGTGGTGTGGGAGGGTGGGGGTGGGTCGCTCGGACTGAGAGAGGGTGGGAGCTGGAGATGGAGGCTGGGGGAGCTGGGGGCAGGGTGCTGAGGAGGGTGGCAGTTGGGGGTGAGACAGGCTGCAAAGGTGTGGGAGACACAGGGAAGTGCCGCTGCTGGAGTAACTCAGTGAATCAGGCAGCTTCTGTGGAGGATGTTGGGGGAGTAAGCAGAGAACACTATGACTATTCAGTGTTAGCTGACCCCTCTCCCCAGTGCCCCTTCTCTGGTGAACACCCGTTTATCCCACCATCCCACCCTCCCTTTCCCTCTGCCCCCTTCCACCCTCTGGCTTTACAACTTTCTCCTCTCCCTGTTGTCTCCTTGTCATCTCTGGCCATTGTTCAACCTTCGGCCCATCAAACCGCCCTCACCTGTATCCACCTATCACTTGCCAGGCTTTATCCCGCGCCCACCACAATTTTCCAGCTTTATCCCCACCGACTCCACCAGTATAAAGAAGGGTCCTGAGCTGAAATGTCACCTATCCATGTTCTCCAGAGATGCTGCCTGACCCGCTGAGTTACTCCAGCACTCTGTGTCTTTCTTAACACATTCAGTGACATTTCACTGCAGTCCCTGCTGTTGTAAGTACCGTGATCTACAGCGCTGGTCGGTTGTGGTGGGGGGGGTTGCCAGTTGCTAGCTGTGGCCCAGCGTTGCCAGCTGTGGCCCTGCTGTTGCCAGCTGTGACCCAGCGTTGCCTGCTGTTGCCAGCTGTGGCCCAGCGTTGCCAGCTGTGGCCTTGCATTTGTCAGCTGTGGCCCTGCAGTTGCCAGCTGTGGCCCGGCGTTGCCAGCTGTGGCCCGGCGTAGCCAGCTGTGGCCCGGCATTGCCAGCTGTGGCACGGCGTAGCCAGCTGTGGCCCGGTGTTGCCAGCTGCGGCCAGGATCCCCCTGGCATCATGCGGCCCTGACTAGGTCCCCACTCTCACTGCAGCTTGAACACCATCTTGGGCTTGCTGCCGAAGCAGCGGAGGACGGGGCTGTTCTCGGCCACACAGACGGACGAGGTGGAGTCCCTGGTGCGCGCAGGGCTGCGTAACCCCGTCCGTATCACCGTCAAGGAGAAGGGGATGGCGGCAGAGAGCACACAGAAGACACCTATCCGCCTGCACAACTACTACACGGTGAGATCACACACCTCCAGCGGGCCGAAGGGCCTCTGGTTTGGAACGGCCATGACACCCATTCCCTCCGCGCTCCCACCCCTCCATTAACCCCCCCCCCCCATTCACTCCGCACTCCTTACTCCGCACATCCATCTCGCTTGTCCTACGGCAGTTGCCATCTCCTGGTCCCACATTCATACCTGCATCGTCCAGATAACCCACGTTGGACTAAATAGATCCACCTTCAAAACCATAATCCCAACCAAACTCATCTCCACACCCCTGGACCTAGGAATCTGCACCCCCCTCCCCCCCCATAATAGATCCTCGACTTCCTGAACCACGAGGGCATGTTGCCGTGATGATCCTCCACACAGCTGCCATGTGAGTCTGTCCTCAGCCTCTCCCCCCCCCCCCCGGTACACCCAGACTGTGCGGCCACACTCTGCTCAAACACCATTTACAGGACTGTAGGTAACACCACCGCACACCTTTCATGAATCTTCCAATCTGCCTCATTGTGGCCTTGCACTTTTATCTTTAATTGCACTTTCTCTGGAGCTGTAACGATATTCTGCATAAGGTCCCGCTCTCCCTCTTGCCTGACCTTGATGTACATTTACACGGCATCATGTGCCTGGGTAGATTAAAACAAGCTTCATCACTGCACCTCCAAGATGCGACAACTATAATAATAAACCAATATCAAGACCTGTTGTAATAATCAGCAGGCCAAGCAGCATCTGTATAGCGGGAGAGAGAGAGAGAGAGAGAGCTTTGGTCTGAAACTTTGGGCTCTTTGTTTTACAGATCTGTCGAGCTGATGAGAAGTTTAACCAGTTAGTTGCCTTCCTCCGTCAGCACAAGAAACAGAAACATCTGGTCTTCTTCAGGTGATTGTTGGAACATGCGCTCCTGGAAGATGGATCACTCCCTCTCTCATCTGGTTTTGCTGCACGCAGTGTGATTATAAACCCACGTGTTGTTACCCATTTATTCACTAATGTGTGGGGGGGGGGGGGTGACACTGTGAGGGGGGTGGACTCTGGGGGGGTGACTGTGAGGGGGGGTTGACTGGGGGGGTGACTGTAAGCAGCGGTGACTCTGTGAGGTTGGGCTGCTGTCTATTTGGGGAGTTGAGCCCACTGTTCGCGGCCATGTTTAACGGGGCTGCTTGTTGCTTCCAGTACGTGTGCCTGTGTGGAATATTTCGGGAACACCCTGGGGAAGTTGGTGAAGAATGTGCGGATCATGTGCATCCATGGCAAAATGAAGCACAAACGGCAAAACATCTTCACGGAGTTTCGGCAGCTGGAAAGGTACTGGTTTGGTGGAAGGGGCCGTGTGCCGATCCCCTGCGGTTCGGCAGAGTGTGGGCCGGAGTGCGGTGACGTGGTGTCACCAAGCTGTGGCACGTTGACGGGTGGAAGCCTACACTCCTGCTCTTCAATCGTTCGCTGATGTCAGTGGAGTTTGTTGACAGTGGGGCAGGAAAGGGCTCATTGGCTGCAGTGGAGAACTCACCTGTCCTCGTCATTAGCTGCTGAATGTCACTTTGTTAGAGAGAATTCATAAAACGGAGCAAGCAATGGGAATTGAAGTGATTGGATGGGTGTTTCGTGAGGCAGCAGAGACCGTGTGCGCTGGGATGTTGTGTCAGGAACAGAGAGAGACAGCCTGGAATCTACCCATTCCCCCCCACCATCGCTCCACACTCCCGGATTCTCCCACTCCCCGCACACTGGGGGCCAAATAACCTACAAACCCGCTCGTCTTTGGGACGTGGGAGGAAACTGGATCACCCAGAGGAAACCCATGCAGTCACAGGGAGAACATGCAAACTCCACAAGGACAACACAGGTCAGGATCAAACCTGGGTCCCTGGAGCTGTGCATTGTAGTGAATCTGAGACTGCACCCAGTGGGCTGGTGGGACAGTGGCAGCCATGTCTTGCTGGTACGTCGGTCACTGCCAGAGAGTGCCCTGCTGGCCGTGACACACATTAAGCCAGGGGCCTCATGGTTTAACGGTGTGGGTGGGACACAGGACTCTGCTGACCCACTCTTCCCTCTGTCTGTTCCCAGTGGCATTCTGGTCTGCACTGACGTCATGGCCCGCGGCATCGACATTCCAGAGGTGGACTGGGTGCTGCAGTACGATGCCCCCAGCAGCGCCAGGTATGATGGGGACCAGCCGTGGGCCATTGGGGACTGGCTGTGGGGGACCGGCTGTGGGACAACGCACCCTCACTGCATGGGAACTGCCCCCCACCAAAGGTCCTCCCTTGCCTGGTGATGGGAGTGTGGGCTGTGGGTGTGGGGAGAGTCTGAGGCGGGTTTGACTGTGGGCTATGTGGGTGTGGGCTGTGGGAGTGGAGTTGCTCTGTAGTTGCATCTGCAGGATGGTGACAGTGTCAGTCCCAAGGACCCTGTCGTTTCAGCAGCGTTTAGTGGCCCTGGGGCCTGGTGTTGTGGGTGTTTGAAGACCTTAATAGATAATAATAGACAATAGGTGCAGTTGGCCATTCGGCCTTTTGAGCCAGCACCGCCATTCAATGTGATCGTGGCTGATCATCCCCAATCAGTACCCCGTTCCTGCCTTCTCCCCATATCCCCTGACTCCGCTATCCCTAAGAGCCCTATCTAACTCTCTCTTGAAAGTATCCAGAGAACCGGCCTCCACCGCCCTCTGAGGGAGAGAATTCCACAGATTCACAACTCTCTTGTGTGAAAAGGTTTTACCTTGATTTGTTTTGTAGTGCCTTTGTCCATCGCTGTGGACGAACAGCTCGCATTGGTCACCATGGCAACGCCCTGGTGTTCCTGCTCCCCATGGAGGCGACCTATGTCAACTTCCTTTCCATCAACCAGAAGGTACGTCTGTAGAGGCCGGACAGTATGATCATGGCCAGGCCTGCAGCTCGTGGACCATGTAACGCGTGTCCGAGAGAGAGAGAGAGAGACTGGGAGAGAGAGGGGGGGGGTAAGAGTCAACACCAGAACTTTGCCTGGAGGGAGGGATGCTTCCTCTCATGTTGTAATTCTGTAATGAAACTCATTCTATTGACCAAGTCTTTGATCTTCAAAAACCAGTTCTCCCCCTTTGCATGATGCCCAGTGGGATGTTATGTGAGTTTACGTTAGTATACAGCGCGGAAACAGACCCTTCAGCCCAGCGATCCCCGCACATTAACACTATCCTACACACTAGGGACAATTTACATTTATACCAAGCCAATTAACCTACACACCTGTACGTCTTTAGAGTGTGGGAGGAAACCGAAGATCTCGGAGAAAACCCACGCGGTCACGGGGAGAACGTACAAACTCCGTACAGACAGCGCCCATGGTCAGGATCAAACCCGGGTCTCTGCCGCTGTGAGGCAGCAACTCTACCGCTGCGCCACCGTGCCTCCGTTGTGTAAATGAAAGTACGCGCACTCCTAGGGCAGTCACTGATAAACATTTAGCATTTACCAGAACAGTAAACATTCATGTTACTGCTCAAAGCTGCTGGACGTTTGTAATTGATTTCAGGGGGTTTGTTGTCTGTGTAGTGTCCAATGCAGCACATGAAGCTGTTGAAGGATTCTGTGGACTTGTTGCCAAGTCTGAAGAAGTTGGCTGTATCGGACCGGGCTATCTTTGAGAAAGGAATGAAGGCCTTTGTGTCTTTTATTCAGTCCTACGCAAAACACCAGTGCAGCTTGATATTCCGCATGAAAGGTAAGCGGAAGGCTGGTGTAGTTTCATGGGCCCCTCACCGGTCACTCAGTGTCTACTCCCCACACCAGCCACTCCCCCACTGGTCACTCCCCCCCACCGGTCACTCAGTGTCCAGTTCCCACCGCCGGTCACTCCCCCCCACCGGTCACTCAGTGTCCACTCCCCCACCGGTCACTCCCCCCCCACCGGTCACTCAGTGTCCACTCCCCCACCGGTCACTCCCCCCACTGGTCACTCCCCCCCACCGGTCACACAGTGTCCACTCCCCCACTGGTCACTCAGTGTCCACTCCCCCACCGGTCACTCCCCCCCACCGGTCACTCAGTGTCCACTCCCCCACTGGTCACTCTGTCCTCTCCCCCACTGGTCACTCCCCCACTGGTCACTCTGTCCTCTCCCCCACTGGTCACTCCCCCACTGGTCACTCAGTGTCCACTCCCCCACCGGTCACTCCCCACACCGGCCACTCCCCCACCGGTCATTCCCCCCCACTGGACACCCAGCCCCCCGGCCGGTCATTCACTCTCCCCTGGTCTTGACCACCACCATGTTCCAGTTGCATCTTTCTCCATGATTCCTCAAGCGTTTTGTTCTCCCGGCTCCTCGACTTAAACTCCCACCGGTTGCTGTTGTGAACAGCCAGCTCTCCCCTCAGCTCAGGCCCACCGTCTAGTTACTCAGACACCGTCTTCAGTTACTCAGACACCCGTCTACAGTTACTCAGGCCCACCGTCTAGTTACTCAGACACCGTCTTCAGTTACTCAGGCCCACCGTCTAGTCACTCAGACACCGTCTAGTTACTCAGACACCGTCTACAGTTACTCAGACCCTGTCTAGTTACTCAGACACCCGTCTTCAGTTACTCAGGCCCACCGTCTAGTTACTCAGACCCTGTCTAGTTACTCAGACACCCGTCTTCAGTTACTCAGGCCCACCGTCTAGTCACTCAGACACCGTCTAGTTACTCAGACACCGTCTACAGTTACTCAGACCCTGTCTAGTTACTCAGACACCCGTCTAGTTACTCAGACACCCGTCTACAGTTACTCAGACACCCGTCTACAGTTACTCAGACACCCGTCTACAGTTACTGACACCCGTCTAGTTACTCAGACACCCGTCTAGTTACTCAGACACCCGTCTACAGTTACTCAGACACCGTCTAGTTACTCAGACACCGTCTAGTTACTCAGACACCCGTCTAGTTACTCAGACACCGTCTAGTTACTCAGACACCGTCTAGTTACTCAGACATCGTCTAGTTACTCAGACACCGTCTACAGTTACTCAGACACCCGTCTAGTTACTCAGACACCGTCTAGTTACTCAGACACCCGTCTAGTTACTCAGACACCGTCTACAGTTACTCAGACACCCGTCTACAGTTACTGACACCCGTCTAGTTACTGAGACACCCGTCTACAGTTACTCAGACACCCGTCTACAGTTACTCAGACACCCGTCTACAGTTACTCAGACACCGTCTACAGTTACTCAGACACCCGTCTACAGTTACTCAGACACCTGTCTAGTTACTCAGACCCCGTCTACAGTTGCTCCCTCTCCCGTCTAGCTCCTCCATTGTGATCCCAGGTGGAAGGCCAGAGATCGGCAGGTCAGCCCCATTTCTGCAGCTTTGCTGCTTCACTCTTTGGACCTTTGATAAGCACCGGTCTCTGTCCGGCCCTGAGGAAGCCTCGCCTATTGATTTGTTTCTCCAGATCTAGATTTTGCAGCACTGGCCAGAGGCTTTGCTCTCCTTAAACTGCCCAAGATGCCCGAGATGAGAGGAAAGAATTTCCCAGGTTTTACACCCGAGGATATTGACACCAATTCCATCCGGTACAAAGACAAGAACAGGGAGAAACAAAGGCAGAGGTTGTTGGCACAACAAAAGCAGCAGAAGCAAAATGAAACCAAAAAGAGATTTGTGAAAAATAAGCCTTGGTCAAAGCAGAAAACCAAGAGAGACAAGAAGAAAAAGCGTGCCAGCAAAAGAAAGGTGGGTTGCGAAGGGGAAAGTGGGGTGGGATGGGCAGGGGTCAGGGTGGGATGGACAATAGACAATAGGTGCAGAAGTAGGCCATTCGGCCCCTCAAGCCAGCACCGCCATTCAATGTGATCATGGCTGATCATCCTCAATCAGTACCCCGTTCCTGCCTTCTCCCCATATCCTCTGACTCCGCTATCTTTAAGAGCTCTATCTAGCTCTCACTTGAAAGTATCCAGAGAACCGGCCTCCACCGACCTCTGAGGCAGAGAAATGGGCTAGAGTGGAGGGGTGGGGTGGGGTGGAGGCTGGGTGGTTGCACCGGTATTTTCTTTGAGTAATCTGGAGACTTGACCCATGGTTGAGAGGCCAGTGTGATGTGAATTTTTCTTGATGACCTGTGATGCTAAATGTTTCCACGTACATCTCCTTTAGCACGAGGAGTATTATGGCAGCTGACACAGTTATAACGTGGGGGAAATGTGGATAAAGATGGCACTCTAACCCCTGGACTGCATTGCCCAGTTGCATACTAAGATCATAAGTGATAGGAGCAGAATTAGGCCATTCGGCCCATCAAGTATACTCCGCCATTCAATCATGGCTGATCGATCTCTCCCTCCTAACCCCATTCTCCTGCCTTCTCCCCATAACCCCCGACACCCATACTAATCAAGAATCTTATCTATCTCTGCCTTAAACATATCCATAGACTTGGCCCGCTCAGCCTTCTGTGGCAAAGAATTCCACAATTCTACTCTCTTAAACTTAAACTCTTGAGAGATGAGCAGGCAGATAATCTGGACTGAAACTTGCCAATGGAGGTACTGTCCTCCGTCTCACCGCTGCCGCCAGTAACAGAATCCATCCCGTCCTCAGTTTGGGTCAATCACTAAATCACTTCCTTCCCTCAACAACCTTGTTGAGGTGCCAACTCTGTCATGCTCAGTAACATGATATAGCTGGTGTTCTTCTTATTGAGTCCACATCACAAGGAGCTGAACACACTTCTCGGCATCTGTATACATTGGCGTCTTGCGCTGCTTGTGCGTGGTGGTGGAAAGATTGGTGGAAACTGGGCCGCGACATGAACGCTCTTTCCTTGACCCCAGTAGCTGGTGTTGGGCGGCTGTGACTTTCAAGGTTCAAAGTTCAAATTTATTTGTCACATGCACCATAAGGTGCAGTGAAATGAATTTACTATGCAGCGTTACAATTAAAAAAGGACATAATACACAACATAATTCAACAGACATCCACCACAGCATTTTTCACTTGTTTAGATTTTACACTTTCATTCACCAATAACCACAGTGTAACTGCCTGCCTGGAGGCAGGGTTTTGGGGAGCAGTTACTTGAATCTTACTCCCCTTTGTTGCAGCTGTCTGATGATGAGGACGATATCGATGAACTGCTGAATGACACCAGATTACTGAAGAAGTTAAAGCAGGGCAAGATCAGCAAGGAAGACTTTGAGAAGCAGCTGACAGGAACGTGAATCGTGGCTGAAGTGGACATTTGTGATATTCTGTGAATAATTCCTTCAGCAGTTTGTTTTATTTTAAAACACATTAAATTACAGGTTTAATATAACAACTTGCCTGTAATTTTAGTTGGAGAATCTATTGAGGTGAGTTGAGGACTGGAGAATAACCTGTTTGTGATGGACCAACTGGTTTGAATAGTAACCCTTGCTGAGCCCAGCTGTGAACTGGACGATTAAATAGCTTAGTTGTGGCTCTGAACTTGGACTAGTTACTCGAGAGGGAAGGTACAGCAGAGCATCAGATGTGGACCTATTGCCCAGAGGGGATGTTTCTGGGGGAAGGGAAGTCCAGGGACATCAGGCATGGTGACAGCCCCCTTTGGGTCTGGGTCACTTTGGACACGTGTCACAGGTCCTTCTGTTGAAGCTGCTCTTCAACCTTTGGGCATTTGAGTACTTCCCTATTTCCAAAACCAGGTTACTTTGAAACCTTTGAAGGCCATCTATTCATCCTGATAGTGAGAGTCTTCTAGTAACATAGAAACATAGAAACATAGAAAATAGGTGCAGGAGTAGGCCATTCGGCCCTTCGAGCCTGCACCGCCATTCAATATGATCATGGCTGATCATCCAACTCAGTATCCCGTACCTGCCTTCTCTCCATACCCCCTGATCCCTTTAGCCACAAGGGCCAGAGCTACAAGTGGAGAGTAAATGTCTGAATATTTTCCACTTTAGGCTGTGCAGGATTATTCACCCCATCACTCTCTATCCCACAACCATTCAAATATTGCTTGGTCAGTGTTATGATGTACAAGATTACAGTAATGATATATTCAACACACAGCCCTGTATTTTTGATATTTTCTATGTCGGATAATACTGAAGAAAGCTGAGAATATTAAATATTCAATTTGTCCAGCTCCTTTTGTTCTACAAGATGGTTTTATAACTGCATTGTTTTGAAAAGAAGCAGACCCATTATCACAAATATAGTTTAATTAATTCATCACTAACAGCAGAAGGGGTGAGCACGCCCAGATCAGTGAACAACAGGGTAATGAATGACGGAGGAGTGTAGTCCACTGTCGGATGCTCCTCCGCAAGGTTCTTTGCTGACTTCAGTATCTCCGCAGTGTACTGCAAAATAAAAGCCTTGTCACAATAAATAGCATTGGGCAGCCGCAGCACTTACAGCACAGTGGGGCTGAATCTTCACCAGAACACATACACTAATCCCATTTGTTTCTCCACGTTTTAACCCAGATCCCCATTTAACCCAGATCCCCAAGCTAATACCACTGCCTCACTCACTGCCCCCCAGGGCCATGATGTGTTTGAAGCTGAGGAAGGCGCAGTGACTCTGCCCACCCCACCCACACTCAACAAGCAACAGAAAGAAAACATACTGTTGTTGGCAAAAAATACAGGAGACATTTAACAAGAAATTGAAACATTCTTGAGCAGAAACCAACATCAGTGAAAGTGACAGTAGACAAAAATGCTGGAGGAACTCAGTGGGTGAGGCAGCATCTATTAGAGAACCGTGATCTAGTTGTCTCAAAATATTGACCCAAAGCACAAAACAAAGGTCATTGTGAACAAATGCTTCTCACCTTAAATCGATCGGGAACATCTTGCTGATTGAGGGGATAGAGTCGGACAAATTTAAAGCTCTCGGCGACCACATAGAAGGGCTTGTTGTGAGATTTTGCACAGACTGCCATCTGGTACGTCCCGATCTGCAGAGAGAAAACCACCAGCCGCCCTTTCATTGGATGAACTTCCCATATCGGGATTATGTCCCACAGAAACACGGTCCGGACTAAATCTAAATTAGTAATCGGCCAACAAAATTAGTTTAAAAAGTACCGATTTTAGTGTTAGGATATTAATTTTGGAATTGCTGTGGTTTTGGACAGTGTAATTTGGAAACTTTACAACAAATTGTGTGTCAGGACTAAAGCCCATCTCCCTACGGCCCAGAGCCCTCTATACAGCGCCTATCACACAACCAGGGGAAATCCCTGGGGCAACAAGATAAGACCAAGTCATTTAGGAGTGATGTTCAGCCAAAGATTAATCTAAATCACCATCGCAATCTCCCCCACATAATGGAGATTGACAAGTTGAGATTGATAGGTTGAGATGACAGACACGTTATCCTCGGTGCAGAGGGACGGCCTCAGGGATGGAAGGACAGAGGAGATGGTGGGTGGAGATTGTGGAGCTCAGGAACCAAAACCATGATTAAATGACGCAAAGGGTTGAATGGTTCCTATTCCAGACTCATTCCTTGACTCCTGTGATGAGGGAGCGTTAGATTCAGTAGAAAAAGACACAAGTGCCGGAGTATCTCAGCAGGTCAAGGGGCATCTCTGGAGAACATGGATAGGTGACATTTCGGGTCAAGACCCTTTTTCAGACTCAGTACTTGTGGAACGTTACCTTGTTAATGATCCCTCCGCTCTCCACCACCCCTTCAGCCCCGACCAGAAGCAAGTCCACTTTCTCCATAATGTACCTGCAACCAAAGAAAGGCGATTGTGTGGGGAGCCAGAATACAGCAATGTATTGCAGATAATCCAACTGGCTTAAACGTGTGAGTAACATCCCCAAACCAGTAACGAACGGTTGCCCACTCACCCAACTGAGGCATCAAGGATCACAGTCACTGGAATATTTAACTTCTTCAGACTTTCTGCACTTTTAAGCCTGGAAGACAATGAATAACTCGGTCAATCCTAGAACAGTTTGAAACTTTCATTTCAATAACTTTCCAATTCAGCTTTTAACAAAGCAGCATTCCCAGGAGAAAGAGCTGGATGTATCAGGCTTAAAGCTGGGTCAATCCCCAGCAGAGGAGATTTACTACGGAAGGCATGGGGCTTGTTGCCTGGGTTGGTTGGAGCAGTCAGTTACCAGTTGGTTCTGGAGGAGCTCGGTCACTTCTTCCTGGAGCGAAGCTGGTTAATAAGCTGCATAAAATGATGAAGAAATGATGGAGCGATGGAATAGGTGACATTTCGGGTCGAGATCCTTCTTCAGACTGATGTGGGGGTGGGGGGGGAAGAAGAAAGGAAGTGGCGGAGACAGTAGGCTGTGGGAGAGCTGGGAAGGGGAGGGGAAGGAGGGAGAAAGCAAGGACTACCTGAAATTGGAGAAGTCAATGTTCATACCGCTGGGGTGTAAACTGCCCAAGCAAAATATGAGGTTCTGCTCCTCCAATTTGTGGTGGGACTCACTCTGGCCATGGAGGCCCAGGACAGAAAGGTCGGATTCGGAATGGGAGGGGGAGTTGAAGTGCTGAGCCACCGGGAGATCAGGTTAGTTAGTGCGAATGAGCGGAGGTGTTGGGCGAAGCGATCGCCAAGCCTACACTTGGTCTCACCGAGCAGCTGACACCTAGAGCGTATCCCATATCAGAGGTAGGTAGATGTAGAAGACTAGAGAGAGAACAAGTCACAGATGCTGGCCAGGAGTTGGTCCTGAGCTCTGAACTCACCCTGAGGAGTCGGGCTGTGATTCTGTGATAAACACACTGAAGCGTTTCTTGGCTCTGGCCGCTTTCTCCAACACTCGTAGCACCACCCGCGAAGAGGAATGCGTCAAAATTTTCTGAGAAAGAAGTGGAGGTGGATTATAACAACAGGCAGGAAATTTAGGACTGGTGACAATTCTTCCAGATCTTAAGTTCATAAATGATAGGAACAGAATTAGGCTATTCGGCTCATCGAGTCTACTCCGCCATTCAATCATGGCTGATCTATCTTTCCCTCTCAACCCCCGACACACTTACTAATCAAGACCGTATCAAGCTCCGCTTTAAAAATACCCAAAGACTTGTCCTCCTCAGCCGTCTGTGGCAATAACCTGACGTAACAAAGTACCGGATGAAGGGAGTGATGTAAAGGATCCTGATGCAACTCTAGGGCCCTGTGTGGTTATTCTGTAAATGTCAGGGGATGGGATGTCACAGCTTCATGTTTGGAAATGCCAGATTATACTTTTGTTTTCACAAACACCAAAAATAATTGGAAGTGTAAAAATCTCAAAGAGAGGAACCAATTGGATTTCATACGCATTACAGCCTGGTTCAGTAATTTGAACGCCGCGGAACGAAGCAGAAAGTGGTGGACACTGCCGCTCCATCACGGGTACTGACCTCCCCACACTGGAATGACCTACAGGAAGCACTGCCTCCAAGACCCACATCATCAAAGACCCACACCACCCTGGCTATGCTCTCATCCTGCTGCTATTATCGACAAGAACAGTCCAGGTGCCTGGCAGTGGGACAAGGGCAACCAGGATTTGATGCATCTTTGCACAACCCATTCCATACTCACAGAGCCGTCACTTATAAATGCGTGACACAGGTTCGCAATCTTGTTCCTTGAAGCAGAAATTCTTTCCAAGTAAAGCTCCCCTCGGTCTATCATTGTCTTTTTGCATGTTGAATAATCCTGAAATACAAACATTTAAACCCAGTTAATGGCAAAAACAGGTAATTATGCTCACTAACATCAACAGATGCACCATAGACAGCACACTGTCGCGATGCATCACAGCTTGGTTTGGCAACAGCTCTGCCCGAGGCCGCAGGAAATTGCAGAGAGCTGCGGATGTAGCTCCGCCTCAGAGGGCGGTGGAGACAGGTTCTATGGATGCTTTCAAGAGAGAGCTCGATAAGGCTCTTAAAAATAGCGGAGTCAGGGGATATGGGGAGAAGGCAGGAAAGGGGTACTGATTGGGGATGATTAGCCATGATCACAGTGAATAGCGGTGCTGGCTCGAAGGGCCGAATGGCCTACTCCTGCACCTATTGTCTATTGTAGCCCAGTCACAGACCAGACTCCCCACCATCTACACTTCACACTGCCTCGGGAAAGCAGCCAACATAATCAAAGACCACTCAAGCAACTGCAGATGTGAAGCTGCCTCACCTTCACATGGGCCAAGAAACAAGACTTTAAAAAAAGTGTTGATTTTAAAATGTTATTCCCACATAAATTCCATGGGGTGTTTTTGTGAATTTCCGTCACCTGCACAATGCCAGACAGCTCCCATTTTAAGCATTATCACAGATCAGGAACAGAAAATTATTTTCACTCTATGTACATGAAATGTACTGTCTTTCACCAGGCAATGTGCATCTTTGGAAGAACAACAAAACCAACATAAAAGCATCAGCAGTACTCAGAGACAGACACAAAGTGCTGCAGTAACTCAGCAGGACAGGCAGCATCTCTGGAGAGAAGGAATGTATGATGTTTCGGGTCAATACCCTTCTTCAGACTGGTTAGGGATAAGGAAAACGAGAGATTATAGATGATGATGTAGAGAGATAAAGAACAATGAATAAATGATATGCAAAAAAGTAACGATGATAAAGGAAGCAGGCCATTGTTGGCTGTTTGTAGGATGATGAAAATGAGAAGCTGGTGCGACTAGGGTGGGGGAGGGATAGAGAGAGAGAGAGGGGGAATGCCAGGGGCTACCTGAAGTGCGAGAAATCAATATACCAGTACTCGGAGCTTGGACTCATGTCCTATTCTGTCCACTGTTACTGCAGATAAAGGGTGAGAGCCGGGTCTCTTTGTTGGTCAGCGGATCCTGGGTCCAAACAGTTTGCCGAGGTTTGCGATCAAGGATGGGCTGGTGTCCAGTGCAGCTCCGCCAGATCACTGGCAAACACCTGGCCTACAGTGTGACGTACACCTGTACACACCAGCGGCAACACAAAGCACCTCACTAGAACATTATTAAACAATATCTTACATTGGGACATGCAAGCAAGAACAGGAAAGGTGACGAAAAGATTAGACAAGAGAGAGGTTTCAGAGTGCAATTGAGGTGTGGGGAGAGATTCCATCGGCCACATTCAAAGACACTGAGAAACAGCGGAGATACACACCGGATGTTCCAGGTATGTCAGGCTGATAAGCGGAGGAAGAGTTCACCGCCTGAAGACACGGCCACTGACGAATCCACACTGCTGAGGATTTTTATAGCTGCCTTCAGATTCTCTCTCAGCCCCTGGATGGTCTCGCCTAATTCCAGAATCACACACACACAGTAAATTTGCAGCTTTATTCCTACAGTGTTCATATTACTAGACCAACGATGTAGCATTTATAAATTGTATAAGTTAAGCTTGTGAGAGCGAAGGGTTCATTTAACAGGCACAATAAATGACACAGGTGCAGAAATTTGTTATAAACTACATTGCCTTTGTCTCTCTTCAAAAACTCCAGCAAGGTGCGAATGGCAGCGACTGCAGAAGCAACATCTTCATTCTCCCTCATTTGAGTTTTGAAATAGTCTACAAGCTCTGCAAAGGTTGGGTTGAAGCACAGACAGTCATTTATTTATGGGGATTAGCAATCAACATGCACATTCAATTCATTGATAACTCCTTGGCCAGTAGAGCATGCATGCCCAAAGATCCGCTCTATGATCCTTTGTGCATGCCTGCGTAGGCTGAGGTGGGCTGATCACAAAGGCACCATAATGGAGACAATGACTTGGTCCAACAATTGATATCTATAATATAATAATATTTAATAATATTTGTATTTATATAGCACTTTTCAATCAAATCACTTGAAACCAAAGTGCTTTACAGAGAATTATCCATATCCATATGTTGATATCAACATATCAACATTCACACGCAGGCAAAGGTGGGTGAAGTGTCTTGCCCAAGGACACAACGACAGTATGCACTCCAAGCGGGATTCGAACCGGCTACCTTCCGGTTGCCAGCCGAACACTTAGCCCATTGCGCCATCTATCTATCCACATCCGATCCATTGTATCACAGATCACCATCCTTAGCACAAACTCAAGGGGCCAGCCTCACAAATCCCGTGTCAACGACAGCAGGTCTGCTGCCCAGGGACTCACCCCTGACACCATCTACACCTCGACAGTGTGATGGAACTGTCTCCACAACGTGTCCTCGCTGTATTCTCAGGACACACAAACCACTAGTCTGGGTGATAACATTCACATTGCAAGCGATTAAAACCATCCACGTCAATATCTCCCCCGAGACTGGGCTCCCTCCAGCAGTGACCACAACACAACACAACACAACCCCAGCCCGCGCGCGGTCAGTCTCCCCGAGACAAGACATTTGGACAGGTCCGCGGATGGGGCACGTTTACAGGATGTGGGCGACAGGACGAGGTTGGACGGGGCATAAGAACCACCCCCCCCTCATCCCCGCTCTCCCCTCCACCCCCCCCTCATCACCCGCTCTCCCCTCCACCCCCCTCATCACCCGCCCTCCCCCTCCCCTCCAACCCCCCCCCTCATCACCCGCTCTCCCCCTCCACCCCCCCTCATCACACGCTCTCCCCCTCCACCCCCCATCACCCGCCCTCCCCCTCCACCCCCCCTCATCACCCGCCTCTCTCCTCCCACCCCCCCTCATCACCCGCTCTCCCCCTCCACCCCCCCCTCATCACCCGCTCTCCTCCTCCACCCCCCCTCATCACCCGCTCTCCCCCTCCCCTCCAACCCCCCATCACCCGCTCTCCCCCTCCCCTCCAACCCCCCCCTCATCACACGCTCTCCCCCTCCACCCCCCCTCATCACCCGCTCTCCCCCTCCCCTCCACCCCCCCATCACCCGCTCTCCCCCTCCCCTCCACCCCCCCTCATCACCCACTCTCCCCCTCCCCTCCACCCCCCCCTCATCACCCACTCTCCCCCTCCACCCCCCCCTCATCACACGCTCTCCCCCTCCACCCCCCCTCATCACCCGCTCTCCCCCTCCCCTCCACCCCCCCCTCATCACCCGCTCTCCGCCTCCACCCCCCCCTCATCACACCTCTCCCCCTCCACCCCCCCTCATCACCCGCTCTCCCCCTCCCCTCCACCCCCCCCTCATCACCCGCTTCTCCCCTCCCCTCCACCCCCCCTCATCACCCACTCTCCCCCTCCCCTCCACCCCCCCCTCATCACCCACTCTCCCCCTCCACCCCCCCCCTCATCACCCGCTCTCCCCCTCCACCCCCCCTCATCACCCGCTCTCCCCCCCTCCCCTCCACCCCCCCCTCATCACCCACTCTCCCCCTCCACCCCCCCCCTCATCACCCGCTCTCCCCCTCCACCCCCCCTCATCACCCGCTCTCCCCCTCCCCTCCACCCCCCCCTCATCACCCACTCTCCCCCTCCACCCCCCCCCTCATCACCCGCTCTCCCCCCTCCACCCCCCCTCATCACCCACTCTCCCCCTCCACCCCACCCCCCCCATCACCCACTCTCCCCCTCCCCTCCACCCCCCCTCATCACCCACTCTCCCCCTCCCCTCCACCCCCCCCTCATCACCCACTCTCCCCCTCCACCCCCCCCTCATCACCCGCTCTCCCCCTCCACCCCCCCTCATCACCCGCTCTCCCCTCCAACCCCCCCCTCATCACCCGCTCTCCCCCTCCACCCCCCCTCATCACCCACTCTCCCCCTCCACCCCCCCCTCATCACCCACTCTCCCCCTCCAACCCCCCCCCCTCATCACCCGCTCTCCCCCTCCACCCCCCCTCATCACCCGCTCTCCCCTCCAACCCCCCCCTCATCACCCGCTCCCCCCTCCCACCCCCCCTCATCACCCGCTCTCCCCTCCAACCCCCCCCTCATCACCCGCTCTCCCCCTCCACCCCCCCTCATCACCCACTCTCCCCCTCCACCCCCCTCATCACCCACTCTCCCCCTCCACCCCCCCCTCATCACCCGCTCTCCCCCTCCCCTCCACCCCCCCCTCATCACCCACTCTCCCCCTCCACCCCCCCCCTCATCACCCGCTCTCCCCCTCCCCTCCAACCCCCCCCATCACCCGCCCTCCCCCTCCCCTCCACCCCCCCCCCCCCTCACCCAGCTCGTCCATCGCCGCCAGACGCGGGAACCCGTCAGCAGACGGACCGCTTTCCCGTGTCTCTCCACTAACCCGTCCCCCGACAACCAGAGCGGCGGCGCCGGGCCGGGCAGCGAGGGGTCGCGGAGAGCGGCACCCGGACGTGTGTCAGCGTCGCACCGGGGTCCGGGCCGGAAGCGGCGGGTCGATGGCGGCCGGTGAGTGGCGGCTCCTCCCGCATCCCCTCGCTCCCTCTCCCCGGTCATCGCCCAGTGTCCAGCTCCCTCTCCCCGGCTCCCCCATCGCCCAGTGTCCAGCTCCATCTCCCCGGCTCCCCCATCGCCCAGTGTCCAGCTCCATCTCCCCGGCTCCCCATCGCCCAACGTCCAGCTCCAGCTCCCCCATCGCCCAACGTCCAGCTCCCTCTCCCCCCTCATCCATCCCGTCAGCTCATCTCCCCGCCTGCACGTCTCCTCTCTCCCTCCCCTCTCTCTCCTCCCTCCTCTTCTCCTCTTCAACTGTTCCCTCCCCCCCCCAGCCTCCTGCATTGCACCGTCCCCTCTCCCACTATCTCCCAGCCACTCTACACCCTCTCTTCCTCTCACCACTCTCCCCTACCTACATGCCCCCCCCCCCCCGCACAGTCCTCTCTCCCTCCTCTCTGCCCCTCTCCCACATTCCCTCCTCTGTCTGTCTGTGAGACCGGCCGCCACGGCTTCAGCGGGAGTGACTGACTGCTGCCTCAGTGGGACGTGTCTGGTTCAGACCCGCTACAGATCTCACTGTAAACCAGTTTGAATTCTCAGTCACAATAGACAATAGGTGCAGGAGTAGGCCATTCGGCCCTTCGACCCAGCACCGCATGTGGCTGATGGTTTTAAACCATCACTGTGTTCCCGCTGACTGAATTCAGCGAAGTAAACTACATCTTGTGCAAAACCAAATGAACTGCTGGAGGGGACTCAGTGGGTCGAGCAGCATCTGTGGGGGAAAGGAACTGTCGGGTTAGAGGTTTCTGTGGTGAAATGTGTGGGAGATGTGAAT
Organism: Malacoraja senta; assembly: GCA_038087875.1. NCBI lineage: Eukaryota > Metazoa > Chordata > Chondrichthyes > Rajiformes > Rajidae > Malacoraja > Malacoraja senta. The sequence continues at coordinate 1,798 of CM075980.1, read as the reverse complement.
GAAACCAGGAGGAGGAGGGAGATGAAAATTGTCGAATTCAGAGGCGGTGACACTATCTCCACCAGTCGACCACATATTCCTTTCATTCCCCATACAGATGAGGATATCAGCCTGCTTGTTATTGTGGTGGATGTCAACCCTGTTTGGTGGGGACAGCAGATCCTGAAAGAATCAACGGTAAGAAATTACATTGGAGCCACCTAAAGTTGTTTAATTTAAATGATAATTTTCCTTCAGAAGATGTTAACAAGTTTGCAAACCAAATGGTTGATAGAGATGGCAACAACAGTGGACTCTGATTCCTGAGGCACAGGCCTCCAATCTAAATAATGTTACTGGAGATAATGATACGCTCTGAAGACCACAATAGGTTTCTTTAAATCAAGGTGTCCGTGAGACTGAATGTTCAGTTCCACTCTGTTCCCCGCTCCCTCTCCCCCACTCCTCTCTCCTTCTGATCCACCTCCGATCCTCCCATTTTCATCCCCTCTCCCACACCCCCCAAGCCCCACCCCATGTTCACCCCCTCCACTCCCCCAGTTCTGTGTGATCTGACCTTGCAGACTAACTGACCATGCGGGACTAAGTCTTGCTAACATCCATGGAGACCTCTGCCACTCTATCCTTTTTCATCACCTGTTCAAAAACAATGACCAAATTGTTGACTCATGATTTTCCCTCATAAAGCCATGCCGACTATCCCTAATCAGTCCTTGCCTTTCCAAATGTAGGTGGATCCTGTCTCTCAGAATCACTTTGACTTTCTCTACTGAGATGAATACAAATATCGATAATCCAGCCTGTCACCATCGCTTACACAAACCGCCAGGGTTATTCTGATGAAAATGTTTTCCTGGGGTGTGCATTGTGGCTTGTGTGATACCTGTGGAGTTTCCCACTGGATACCTGTGTGATACCTGTGGAATTTCCCACTGGAGCATTGTTGGGGCACAGAGAACTGTTGACATTCCCTTGAACACAAAGAGCACCAATCTGCAGTGTTGCTTAGTTCCGTGTTTAAAGTTGTCAATATACATTAATAAAAGAGTGCTGTTGTCAGTGATCTAACGCTCAAGGTGCCTCATTATCAATGTTTAGTCCACCCACAATCTGGGCAACATTTTCCTGAAGTGGGACTCAAACAAACTTGCTCGGTAAAGACTGACGTGACGTTCCCACTTGGTTGCTCTGCCAGCCCTCTGCCTCCACTATTCCCTGACCAGCCTCACCTATTCTACAATCCCTTCTCTGGGTCACAGCTCGATCTATCTTTATTTATTTCCACGATTCCTCTGTTCTCATTCTCTCTCTTTGACGATTTGTTTCCACTTTACTTCCCCATTTGAATTTCCTCTTATTAATCTGGTCTTCTCTCCTCTTTTTCCTCTATTTTAATCTATGGTCATCTTTAGGTTCATTTGCTTCCCCTTCTATCAGATGTTCCCTCAGCCTCCGACGCTCCAGAGATATCCAAGGCTTTCCCTCTGCGTTCATGGTAGTTTCCACGCTGCATTATGGAGCATCTGTTCACAACTGACGTGCAATCTGTGGATTTATGATTGGACAACTGAGCTGTCGTGGTTTCTGCCTTGTTTCAGTTCACGCTGTCAAAATGCATGGACGCAGTGCTGGTGATGGGAAACTCACACTTGGTCATGAGCCGCAGCAACAGACTTGCGATAATCGCCAGTCACAGTCAGGAGAGGTAAGGCAGCACCAGAGCTCCCTGCATGCAGCTGCTGCACAGGGATGGAGTGGAAATGGGATCCAGCTCTTTCTGCTTCTTGTTTCTGCAGCC
>CM075979.1:90802699-90837909 GCA_038087875.1 Malacoraja senta | reverse complement strand
ATAGTAATATGCCTTCCTGTTTTTGATACCAAATTTATCACATTTATCTACATTAAACTTCATCTGCCATGCATCTGCCCACTCCCCCAACCTGTCCAAGTCACCCTGCATTCTCATAGCATCCTCCTCAAAGTTCACACTGCCACCAAGTTTTGTGTCATCTGCAAATTTGCTAATATACCTTTTCAGGCACTGTACTAGATCATAACAAGTTACTAAATACATTTAACTAAAGTTAAAAAAAAATAATGAGTTTAAAATCTCTCCTGAGCCTTGACTCATTTGCATTAATTAGGATCCTTATGCAGTCAAAGATTTAAAAAACAAAACTGAATGCTAAAAATCTTGAATCAGATCAAGATTACATTTATTTGTACGTCTTCTGGTATTGTTTTTGGGTTGAACATTAATGTGCCCTTTTCTTGGAAGCAAATCTTTATAAAAAGCATAAATAACTAATAATAGGTTGAAATTGTATAATTTCCAAGGCATAAGGAACAATGCATTGAATATTGTGACTCTTTCAAGTCAGCATACTTTGAATTATTGTGTTTGCTGTTTAAAAGTTTGTAATTTGTTCAACCGTCTCTGATATATAGATACAGTTTTTCAGGCCAGGTGTATGGAAAGTACAGATCTAGTAACCGTGTTCCACTTTCCATATGTGATGATGGTGAAGAACAAAATGATGTGCACATGAAGTCATTATTTGTTTCTTGGAAAGTTATATTTAGTTTTTTTCAGAGATGATACTGTGTCACCCTTCAAGATTATAGTTTATCATGTACAAATCACATTTGCCTATTATACAAAAATGTAGTCATAACTCCAGAAAAACAGAAACTAAGGTAATTGGTAATCCTACTGAATTCCTGATAGAAAGCATTGCCTGTATCTAATGAGCTTCTCGTGAGCAAATTATATTTCTTACTGCAGTTAAAATAGTCAGATCTTTGCAGTTCCGTATTCCTGTTTTGTTATCACACAACACTTTCTTCCTGCTGTTAGTTGTTGTTCAACCATGTGACTATACTGACCATGAGTTTGTCTTGTGCTACATTCATTTTAATGGACACCAGTAATTAGTTTATTCAACTATGATCTTATTATGAAATCTTGTTGCAACATCACAAGAATGTCCTCAAATAGATGTCTACATCATAAGTAACCCATTTAATGTAGTCAGTGCTATAGAGCCTAGCACAGGTTCAAAAGTTTAAAATCTAAAGCCGTAGCTAAGATGTGTTTTTTTGCAGAAATTGTGGAACGTTAGGAATCCACTGCAAGTTTTTGGCTGGAGTCATCACTGCTGTGTGCCACCCTTCTTGCTCCCTTCTGCACTGATTTTTGGAGTTTACATTTATTATTCTCATGGGTTCCATGGTACCATGGAAGCTTTTGATTGCACGCTATCCAATCAAATCAGATAATATTATTCAATCAAGCCAAATACACACAAAAGGCAGAGCAACGAGAAACATACCAGAGTGCAGAATATAGTTCTCAGCATTGTAACGTAGCAGTTCCAAAGAAAATGTCCACAGTGAAGTAGATTGGAGGACTAGGACTGCACCCTAGCTTATGGAAGAACCATTTAGAAATCTTATAACAAAGGGGAAGAAGCTGTTCTTCAGTTCTGGTGGTACGTGCTTTCAAACTTCTGTATCCTCTGCCTGACAGGAGTGGGGAGAAGAAATGAGCGGCCTGGGAAAGTTGATAATGTTGGCTGCATTCCTGAGATAGTGTGAAGTATAGATGGAGTCAGTGGAGGGGAGTCTGGTCTGTGTGATGGACTAGCCTACATCCACAACTTTCTCCAATATATAGCTATTTTGGGCAGAGCTGTTCCCAAACCAAGCTGTGAGGCAACAAAACAGTATGCTTTCTACGTGCAGAAGTTTGTAAGAGTCGTTGGAGACATGCCAACATTTCTCAGTCTCCTGAGAAAGTAGAGGTGTTGGTGTACTTTGTCCGTTGCATCAATATGGTTGGTCCATAGCAGATCGCTGGTAATATTAACATCATGGAACTTGAAGCTCTTAACCATTTTCACTTCAGCACCATTGATGCCAATTTCGGCATGTACCCCACCATGCTTCCTGAAGTTGACAACTAGCTCCTTTGTCTTGCTGACATTGAGGGGGAGGTTATTGTCCTGACACTATGTTATTATGCTCTGTCTCCTTCCTGTATTCTGTCTCATTAATGTTCCGGCCCACCTCAGTGGTATCACCTGCAAATTTGTAGATGAAGTTAGAGCAGAATTTGGCTGCACAATAATAAATGTTTAGGGAGACTAGTAGTGGACTGAGAACACATCCTTGCAAGGCACTCATATTGAGTATTATTGTGGAGGACATGTTGTTGTCTATTCTCGCTGATTGTGGTCTATGGCTCAGAAGGTTGAGTTTCCAGTGGTAGATGGGGCTCCTAATCTAGGAAATGAGATCATGGTGTTGAAGGCAGAGCAATAGTTGATAAATAGGAATCTGATGTATATGTCCTTGTGGCCTAGGTGTTCCAGATATGAGTTCTGGGCCGGTCTGATGGCAGCCCCTGTGGACATGTTGCGACGGTAGGCAAACTACAGTGGATCAAAGCTGTATGGCAGGCTGAAATTACCAGTCTCTTGAAGCACCTCATGATGCTGAATATCACAGCTACCTTTCTTTGGCATCAGGTTAGTGGTGGTTTTAAACCAGGTGGGGCCCTCAGAATTATGTAATGTGAGGTTAAAGATGTCTGTGAGTACCCCTCCTGCTGGTTCCCAGATGTCCTGAGGTTGTGACCGATCTCTCCATCCCGACCAGTTGCTTTCTTTGGATCCACTCCCAAGAAGGCCAAACTTGTATCTGCCACAGTGGCCGTTGGTACTGGCGCACCAGCTGTGTCTGCACGTAAGCATGCACGTGTGCATGAAACTACCTGGGTTGGAAGGTGCGTGAGCAGGCTGAGGGTGTGTGAGCATGCTGAGGGATTGACATGTGAGGGGACATTCCTGTTCTCGGGCCAGCAGTGGTTTGCACTCAGATCTAGCTTTTCAATTTATCTTTAGGGTAATTCAATAAATTTAGTTTCACTGATCACATTTCATTGTTAAGTTATAATATGTTATAATATAAACCAATTTTAGGTTTTTGATTACTAGAGAACTTTTTTTTTAACTGGGCTAAGAAGACAGAATTTGTGATCACGCATGCCTCTAAGAAGACAGAGTTTGTGATCACGCATGCCTCCATTGGTTGTATATCATGGTAGATTTACAGAATGGCAATGGGGGTTTACTACAGTTCTCATCGGATGTTGTATTTGTCTGAAAAGCAACAATTCAATGAGAAAGTAATTGTACTAGTTTGAAAGTATACATTAAAATAGTGGCTAGGTTTATTGGTTTTTGACCAGCCAAGTGTTGAATTTTAAGTTTTAAAACTAAATGGAAAGTTATATAGGAATCCTTGTCGCTCTTTTCAAGCTTTGGTTGTGTCTGGCATGAGACAAAAATCAAAGTGAATTGATGGCCATTGATCTCAGACGTGCAAGTGTTAAATATTAATCCTTCAGAATTAGATAGAAACGTGTAATGCAATATTGAATATCTGTCTCTGTATTTTTTTTTTAAAGGCCGGTACCTTTAGGTTATAATGATTCAGTTGATGATTCCGTTCTTGTATGCTGCCTGAAGTAGCCCTGAAAGCTTCAAAGTAAAGTTTGTTCACCGGTACAACCTTCAGCAAAAGACCATGGCCTGAAATCTGATACCAAACTCATGGTCAAGAAGTCTTAAGCCCTTGTCCTACTTAGGCGATTTTTTCGGCCACTACAGGCGACTCGACTGTCGCCACATGGTCGCGGGGTGATGCCTGTATGGTCGTGAGTAGTCTCCTCAAGTCGCTAAAGACTAGTAACGTTTTTCTGATCGCCGCTGGATTTTGATATGTTCAAAACTTTTCGCCGACTGTGGGCTTGACGTAGCTTGTCTTCTCCTGTCATAGGTGATGTCGTAGGTTGTTGCCCGGATGACGCAGGTTGTCGCCAGGTGACGTTGGTTGTTGCCGGGTGCTGACTTCATTGGCGACAACCTACGCCAACCGGCGACAGGTACCGGCGACTAAATTGTCTTCAGTGTCGCTGACAGGGTCGTTGCTTGTCGTAGCTTGTCACGGGTGGACGTTGGTTGACTTCGGTTGTCGTAGGTTGTCGCCTGTGTGGTCGTAGGTGGACGTCCTAATGGGTCGTCGGTTGTCGGCAGCTTGCCATAGCTTGACATCGTCTAGGTGGTAGGTTGTTGTAGCTTGTCGTAGACATTGTCGTGGGGGGGCCAGTTGCCGCTTTTTTGGCGACCTGCTACGACTGTGACAGTCACTGGCAGTCGCCGAATAAATCGCCTAAGTGAGGCAGGCCCTTCAATGATTCCCACACTGCTGTATACTTCAGAAATGTGTAGAGGTGCTGACTCTGCCTACCTTGTCGATCATATCCATCCCATTCGTGGCAGGGTCTGGCGATACATCTTACGACTGTCAAATTCAGAACTCCAATGGGAACCATTCATACTTCACCTTGGGCTGCATTTGGCAAACAATTAGTGGCCATTGATTTGTAAGTGATTCCAATATGCCGAATCTTGCAACATGCATAGTCTGTCGATCTCTGGTTGCTTAGGACCAGGTGGCATTGCTTCCGATTGTATTTCTTCAGTGGATTGTTTCCAATGCATGAAAAAACATTTTAAATCTCAATTTACAATCTGTGCTGAGCTACACTTGTAACATAGTGTGATGAGTACGTTAGAACGTACGTTACATTACAGCATAAGAACAGGCCCTTCCACTCATATCAGCACATCATCTATATCCCTCCATTTCCTGCATATTAATATGCATATCTAAAAGCCTCTAGTGGACTTAAACTGGTAGTAATGTCTTCTATCAATATTGTCAGCAGTACCTGCACAGCATTCATGGTGGTAAGTTTACCTTTGAGCCTTGTGCATGTACATATGCTGCAATGACATTCAAATGTACTAGAGTAATGCAAGTCCAGTCTTTTCAGATTTTCTTTTAGACCAGCATTACATTTCCCTATTATTAGTATTGTTTGCACAGAATGGATTTATCCTTGCAATACTCTTGGGGAGGGAATACAGGTGTCAGTTGTTTAAGAGTTGGTGAAAGTCTTTTTTAATGCTACTGGTGAAATAGCTACTGAGGATGTTGTTTCCAGCATAATTTATGAAAGAAACTGGAAGTTTACAGTCAAAACAAGAAATGGTTACTATTTACTGCTAATACGATTTTACCATGTACAGATATTTAACTAGTTTCACTTTGCCGTCCCCGAGTCTATTTCATTATACACTAATGGTTAGTTCATTTTTGTTAGGATTTAATTCAAATAAAATGTCATAATTTAAATGTTGTTCGGGCCCCGGGGGGTGTTGTAGAACCGAGAGATTTAGGAGTACATAGTTTCTTGAAAGTAGCATCACGGGCAGATAAGATGATTAAGGCGGATTTAGGTATATTGAGCTATAAGGAGAGGTTGGGTAGTCTAGGACTTTATTCCTTGAAGTACAGGAGGATGAGGGGGGGAGTCATATAGAGGTGTATAAGATCATGAGGGGGATAGATAAGGTTAATGCAAAGAGTTTTTTAGCCAGAGTAGGTGAATCAAGAACCAGGGGACATAGGTTTAAGCTGAGAGGGAAAAGATTTAATAGGATCCTGAGGGGCAGATTTTTCACAAAGGGTGGTGGGTATATGGAACGAGCTGCCAGAGGGCAGAGTTGAGCCATGTACTATAACAACAATTTAAGGACATCTGGACAGGTACATGGATTGGAAAGGTTTAGGGATGTATGGGCTAAACGCAGGCAGGTGAGATTATTGTAGATGGGGCATCTTAGTCAGCATGGGCAAATTGGGCCAAAGGGCCTGTTTCCTTATTGTATGATTCCATTGCTGTAAAGTAGAAATATTCCGACCCATTAGTAAACTCGTTCATTGGACTTTCTTTTCTTTTTGATGACTAAACTGTCTGCAGATTGTACATAACTTTTTCTTCCCTCCCCTACAGTGGGAGATTTTGACAAGATCTGGCGTGAACACTGTGAAGATGAAGAGACTCTAAGTGAATATGCTCTTGCAATGAAGAATTTGGCAGATAATCATTGGGCTAAAAGCTGTGAGGGTGAGGGACGGATTGAGTGGTGTCGAAGGTATGGTTTGAAACCAAAATACTTTCATGGTATTGATTTTCTTTCTTTTAGGTAAAGTTCAAATTTCTTCTCCTTGATAATGATAAGCAAGTAAGAAATGGCTATCAAATGAGAGAGAAATATGCTGACCAATGACTCTTTGGCATAATTGCACCAGGTTTTCTCACTGCTGGAGACATGTATTGTTGAATTTCACAATGTATTTTTCCAATTATTATGTTCGACCATCTCTTTTCCTCGCTTTCTTTCATTGGTACTGAGGGGTCTTAATTGAACAGCTACTGAAAATGGGGGTAAAGATTATAATGTATGATTAGTTTGGATCAGTTCAATACAATGTGGGAAATGTACTAAATTTCAGTTGCTTGCGCTTTATAATTACAAAGTGCAACAAGCAATAATTACAGGTCCACCACCTATTTTTCCAGAAAGTAATGGTCTGGCACCTCCATTAATCTGGACAAAATCATGAGAGCGCACAGGAAGATCCCCACAAATGTGGTGTCAGGGCCGGGTAAGGTGCTTGATCTCTACCTTATTGGGACTTCTGCGCCGATTGGCAAGTCGAATTTGCCACCTGTGGCCGGGGCTCTGCACCTCTGACCCTACAGAACAGTTTTCCTAGCCGACTTCCGAGGCAGTCTTTGCTGGTCGGTATCGCATTCCCTCTGTGGCCTTGATAGACCATTCAGGTACCATCCAACTCATTGGAAGCCATAGCCTCTGTTGGTCTGGCAAAATGGATAATCTAGAAAGGCTCTGGAGCCAAGGGTACCGGAAAGTCAGTGGTGGACCTGTATGTTGTTGAGTTGCTCGTTTCCTGAATAGCAGCTAAGTTTATCAAGGAGCTGGCACCAGTTAAAATTTGCCTGCACTATCTAATGATAGCATGGACCTCTAAAAGGGAGCTACATTTTGGTTCTTTCAGATAGAGACAGTCATTATGATTTGTTGGAAGGTTTATGGCACAAAATGAGTGGTGCAGAATGCAGAGAGGTAGAAAGGTGTACTTGTTTCCATGAGGTGCTCGTAACAAATGCTCAGAAGGGAATAGGAGGAGATGGTTGTGGTGGCAAAAAGCTGGGATCATTACCCAAGACCAAAATGCAGGACTCTAATGTTTAAAGCCCTTGCATGCTTGATCAGGGTCTGGTGAATGCAATTTTTAAATATAGTCTTTTTTTTTAAAAATAAGCATACAGTGGGATATAGATCAGCTAAAGAAATGGGTAGAGAGCTGGCAGATGGAGTTTAATCTGACAAGTGTAAGGTGTTGCACTTTGGGGTGGAGGGTGGAATTATCAAATTCTATAGGGCACAGCTTTAAGGTGAATGGGGGCAATGTTTAAAGGAGAAGTATGGGGCAATTACTTTTACATAGAGGATGGTGGGTGCATGCAACGTGCTGCCAGAAGTGGTGATGCAATAGTGGCGTTTCAGAGACTTTTAGATAGGCACATGGATATAAAAGGACATGGATTATGTGTAGGCAGATAAGAGTTTGTCTTGGCATCATTTTTGGCATTGACATTGTGGACCGAAGGACCATGCTCTACTGCTCCTGCAAACCCTCTGTAGAGAATTCAATGTTTGTTGCCTTCTCAGGAATTAACATTTTATGTGTTCAGGTTTTCAGGCAGTGATTTTTGTTGGATGTTTTAGATTTTGTAGATTATATAACTTTCTTTGCTTTCTGTATATTACATTAGTTAATTCAATGTTAAATTGCATGTTTAAATTGTTTTAATCCTTAGTTATACTCTGCATGCAGCACTAAGCAAAGATGATTATCATCTTTGGCAGTAAGCCTTCTTCAGTCTGAATAGTTGAACAGGTGTTGCTTGTTCTGTCCACTTCAGTCCTCTGGAAGTACGCTGTAGAAATGTGTCTTATACAACTACAAAACCCCACTGCAATGGTGAACTTCACGAGCATCATTTGTTTATAGAGTGAACACATGATCCAGGACACAGAAGAGAAAACCGTGCTGTTTTTAAACTGGAATTCATGCTGCAGAATTAGGACAGTGGAATATTGGAAATTAGCCAGTAAATTTGTCAGCGATAAATATCTCCTATTTTGTAGTTTTTGATTATTTTTGTGCTTTCATCGTGTCATGTGTACAATCTTCCTTTCTCCCAATTAAATAAATGAAATCTATGTCAAGGCACATTTAAAACCAGCAATATACAACAGTAAATTTCCTACCCATTATGGATAACAGGATAACTTTTTAATCTCACCTTCCAGTGAGAAAATAATACATGCTTGGAGTTACATGAACATTAAAAAAAATCAAAATAAACATGCAGATATAATCTTTTGACAAGGTGATATGAAGTAATCTACAAATGCAAGTATTAATGAGCCTCAGTAAAAGTTATACATCTTTATTTTATGCGAGGGCACACAAAAAATCCTGGAAACTAATTAGTGTTTATTTTTAAATAGTGTTTGTCAAGAATATTTTCTGAATGGTGGAATGAAGAGAGTACTTGAAAAAGATGAGAAAAGGGCCCGACTTGCTATTTCCATGGCTACTCCAATGTTCAGCTTGCAAACATCTGAAAAGAAAGATGATCATTCTGCCACTAATGGTGTAGTGACAGGTTTGAATGCTGCTTTCACAAAGTAAGTGATGTAAATAGATCTCATCCACTCACAAAGCTGTGGTATGCCAATAAAATGTTGATCTTGTTTTGCTGGAATAAAACAGTTCACCTTAATCCTTTTATCCACTTGTTTTTGGTATCACTTCCATGGGGTAAAGATTCTGAGGGAATCTCACGACAACCAATGTTGACACTGGACTCCATGCAAAGTCTTGTGATGGCGTGGATTGATGGATTTGGTACTCCAAAACTTCAGGACTTCTGTGTATCATGTTGCATGCAATGAGGTCCCAAGGTTGCATTTAAATGGGTCTGCGCAGAGTTTTGTTTGGGATTCTAGCAGTAAGTGACAAAGTACAGACCATTGTTATAACAGCAGTGGAAATGCAGTTTTTGTGTTTTGCCTATCTTCTCTGAACATGATATTTTCTTACCCCACCAAGTTTGCTGTCTATCTTAGCAAGATAAGTTTCCCTTTTGCCTTTGGTGAGATTATGTAAGCAACCAGAATAGTCAATCCAAAGCACTATTCATTTCAAGTCAAGTCAAGTGAGTTTATTGTCATGTGTCCCTGGTAGGACAATGAAATTCTTGCTTTGCTTGAGCACAACAGAACATAGTAGGCATTTACTACAAGGCATTCTATAAATATATACACAATGGTCAATATACTGATAAAGTGCAAATAACAGTATTGGCTAGTAAAGTTCAGTGTTATGTCCGAGCCAGGTTTAATAGCCTGATGGCTGTGGGGAAGTAGCTGTTCCCGAACCTGGTCGTTGCAGTCTTCAGGCTCCTGTACCTTCTATCTGAAGGTAGTAGGGAGATGAGTGTGTGGCCAGGATGGTGTGGGTCCTTGATGATGCTGCCAGCCTTTTTGAGGCAGCGACTGTGGTAGATCCCCTCGATGGAAGGGAGGTCAGAGCCGATGATGGACTGGGCAGTGTTTACTACTTTTTGTAGTCTTTTCCTCTCCAGGGCACTCAAGTTGCCGAACCAAGCCACGATGCAACTCCACCAGCATGCTCTCTACTGTGCACCTGTAGAAGTTAGAGAGAGTCCTCCTTGACAAACCGACTCTCCGTAATCTTTTCAGGAAGTAGAGGCGCTGATGTGCTTTCTTAATAATGGCATCATTGTTCTCGGACCAGGAAAGATCTTCAGAGATGTGCACGCCCAGGAATTTGAAGCTCTTGACCCTTTCAACCATCGACCCGTTGATATAAACGGGACTGTGGGTCCCCATCCTACTCCTTCCAAAGTCCACAATCAGTTCCTTGGTTTTGCTGGTGTTGAGGGCCAGGTTGTTGTGCTGGCACCATATGGACAGTTGCTCGATCTCTCTTCTATACTCTGTCTCATCCCCATCAGTGATACGTCCCACAACAGTGGTGTCATCAGCGAACTTGATGATGGAGTTCGCACTATGCCCGGCTACGCAGTCATGAGTATAGAGTGAGTACAGCATTTCACTCTCTGCCATATGTTGGATGAAACAGATTATGGTTGAATGGAAGCTAGCCGCATTGCAGTGCAGCTAGGCAAATTCATTTGTGATGATCCACTCATGGGCAGAGCTACGTGTTTATAAAGCCTGGTCTGCCTGAAATTCAGCTCATTTATCACGTGAAGTGACTTTGTTTCTTTACCAGAAGCCACCAACTCTGATTGGATGAGAATAACCACATGATTCCACGGCTATGATTAGTAAATCATAACTAGAATTGAACTGGAATTACCATCACCACTCAAAGGGGCAGGTGGTAGGGAGGGGGGAAAGAGCAAATGTTCAGGTATTTGAAAGCAAAATCCAACAAGAAGCTCCTGACCTAAAGAGCAGATTATGTGGCGAGAGTTGAAGAATTCTTGCAAATGGCTGACAAGCACAGCATGCATGGATTCTTCAAGGCTATCTACCAGACTGGAATCCCACTCCCATTGGCTCCTTCTAAGTACTAAGAATGGGCCTGGCAACATTCCCAAATCCAGCTTAATTACATCTTTCCTGTAGCAGGGTAACCAAAACTGAACATAATATTCCCCCCCTCTCTGCCCCCCCTCTCTCTCTCTCACCCCCTCTCTCTCTCTCGCCCCCTCTCTCTCTCTCGCCCCCTCTCTCTCTCTCGCCCCCTCTCTCTCTCTCGCCCCCTCTCTCTCTCTCGCCCCCTCTCTCTCTCTCCCCCCTCTCTCTCTCTCCCCCCTCTCTCTCTCTCCCCCCTCTCTCTCTCTCCCCCTCTCTCTCTCTCCCCCCCTCTCTCTCTTCCCCCCTCTCTCGCCCCCGCTCTCTCCCCCCTTTCTCTCTCTCCCCCCCTCTCTCTCCCTCTCTCTCTCTTCCTCCCCCCCGTCTCTCTGTCTCCTTCCCCTCTCTCTCTCCCCCTCCCTTTGAGAGTCTCTGTCCCTTCGGCACAGAGACTCTCAAGGCAGCGGCGCAACGCTTCCGACGCCCCGGGACTCTTGCACTGAAGCTGCTCCATGGCCAGAGCTGCAGCGAGAGACTCGCCAGCCCCGCAAACACTCGCCAGCCCCGGCTCCCCGCATCTGTCCCCGCCGCTGCTTCAGCCCCGGCTCTCCAACACCCGCGGCCCATGCAGTTTATATGAGTATTGACAAGTTCAAGTGAGTCTATTGTCATGTGTCCCTGATAGGACAATGAAATTCTTGCTTTGCTTCAGCACACAGAACATAGTAGGCATTTACTACAATACAATACAATACAGATCAGTATGTCCATATACCATTGTATAAATATATACACACATGAATAAATAGACTGATAAAGTGCAAATAACAGATAATGGGTAATTAATGATCAGAGTTTTGTCCGAGCCAGGTTTAATAGCCTGATGGCTGTGGGGAAGTAGACATTTTCGTTGATCACGACAGAGCGTGAGAAATTTGTGATCAGCGTGAGAGCGTGAGAATTTGTCCAAATGCGTGATTCTCACGCTCAAAGCGTGAGAGTTGACAGCCCTGCATACAGTGCCCTCCATAATGATCTGTCTTTGTCCCAAACATTTTTTTATTTGCCTCTACTCCACAATTTGAGATATGTAATAGAAAAAATCACATGTGGTTAAAGTGCACATTGTCAGATTTTAATAAAGGCCATTTTTATACATTTTGGTTTCACCATGTAGAAATTACAACAGTGTTTATACCTAGTCCCCCCATTTCAGGGCACCATAATGTTTGGGACACAGCAATGTTATGTAAATGAAAGTAATGTTTAGTATTTTGTTGCATATCCTTTGCATGAAGTCAGCGATTCATGGACATCGCCAGTTGCTGGGTGTCTTTTCTGGTCATGCTTTGCCAGGCATGTACAGTGGCTTGCAAAAGTATTCATACCCCTTGAACTTTTCCACATTTTGTCACGTTACAACCACAAACGTAAATGTATTTTATTGGGATTTTATGTGATAGACCAACACAAAGTGGCGCATAATTGTGAAGTGAAAGGAAAATGATACATGGTTTTCAAATTTTTTTTACAAATAAAAAACTGAAAAGTGTCGCGTGCAAAAGTATTCAGCCCCCTTTACTCTGATACCCCTAAATAAAATCCAGTGCAACCAATTGCCTTTAGAAGTCACCTAATTAGTAAATAGAGTCCACTTGTGTGTAATCTAATCTCAGTATAAATACAGCTGTTCTGTGAAGGCCTCAGAGGTTTGTTAGAGAACATTAGTGAACAAACAGCATCATGAAGCCCAAGGAACACACCAGACAGGTCAGGGATAAAGTTGTGGAGAAGTTTAAAGCAGGGTTAGGTTATAAAAAAACATCCCAAGCTTTGAACATCTCACGGGCCCATGGTAACTCTGGAGGAGCTGCAGCGATCCACAGCTCAGGTGGGAGAATCTGTCCACAGGACAACTATTAGTCGTGCACTCCACAAATCGGGCCTTTATGGAAGAGTGGCAAGAAGAAAGCCATTGTTGAAAAAAAGCCATAAGAAGTCCCGTTTGCAGTTTGCCACAAGCCATGTGGGGGACACAGCAAACATGTGGAGGAAGGTGCTCTGGTCAGATGAGACCAAAATTGAAGTTTTTGGCCTAAATGTAAAACGCTATGTGTGGCGGAAACCTAACACTGCACATCACCCTGAACACACCATCCCCACTGTGAAACATGGTGGTGGCAGCATCATGCTGTGGGGATGCTTATCTTCAGCAGGGACAGGGAAGCTGGTCAGAGTTGATGGGAAGATGGATGGAGCCAAATACAGGGCAATCTTGGAAGAAAACCTGTTAGAGTCTGCAAAAGACTTGAGACTGGGGCGGAGGTTCACCTTCCAGCAGAACAACGACCCTAAACATACAGCCAGAGCTACAATGGAATGGTTTAGATCAAAGCATATTCATGTGTTAGAATGGCCCAGTCAAAGTCCAAACCTAAATCCAATTGAGAATCTCTGGCAAGACTTGAAAATTGCTGTTCACAGACGCTCTCCATCCAATCTGACTGAGCTTGAGCTATTTCGTAAAGAAGAATGGGCAAAAATTTCAGTCTCTAGATGTGCAAAGCTGGTAGAGACATACCTCAAAAGACTTGCAGCTGTAATTGCAGCGAAGGGTGGTTCTACAAAGTATTGACTCAGGGGGGCTGAATACTTTTGCACGCGACACTTTTCAGTTTTTTATTTGTAAAAGAATTTAAAAACCATGTATCATTTTCCTTTCACTTCACAATTATGCGCCACTTTGTGTTGGTCTATCACATAAAATCCCAATAAAATACATTTACGTTTGTGGTTGTAACGTGACAATATGTGGAAAAGTTCAAGGGGTATGAAAACTTTTGCAAGCCACTGTATTGCAGCCATCTTTAGCCTATGCTTGTATTCGGGGCTAGTCCCGTTCAGTTTTCTCTTCAGCATATAAAAGGCATGCTCAATTGGGTTCAGATCGGGTGATTGACTTGCCACTCAAGAATTGACCATTTTTTAGCTTTGAAAAACTCCTTTGTTGCTTTAGCAGTATATTTGGGATCATTGTCTTACTGCTGAATCATCGTCATCAGGTGGCGCCTTGCCAGCAGTCATTTCACCCTTTTTGTTATTTTTAGTCTGTTTAAACGTTTTTTTGGCGGTTTCTTAGTCTTTTTATATGGGGGGGTGGGAAGGAGGAAACCGTTTCTCAGTCACTTCCTGGTCGAGGATACGTCTATTCTCCGAGTCGCATCTTCGCCCCACCCTCACGGCCTACCATCTGGATTGGAGCGGCCTTTCCTGCCGGAGACCGACCAGAGCTTCAGCAGCGGCGCAGCACTGATTTGCCATCGCGGAGCGGGACGATGCCTTACCCTGTTGAAGCTCTGGAGTGTTGGATCTGCCGTTTAACACCGTGGAGCTGTGGTTTGCTGAGCTTTTAGCCACAAGCGGCGCTGACTTTAACATCGCGGAGTCCTGAGATCCTTTGCCGAGGGTCGTCAGTGTTGGAGCTCCACCCAGCTCGGCCTGTGGACTTCGGGAGCCGCGGTCTCCGGTAAGAAGTGGCTGATTCAGAAACTCCAAGCCGCTGAGAATGTTCTTCCGTTCCGACGTCGGAGTTCTGATCATCCCGGCGAGAGGGCCTGAACATCAGGCTGCTGTAGCGGCGACTGCAGAGGGCTCAAAGGCCCCAACCACGGGTGAACAATGAGGAAGTTGACTGAACGTTATTGCCTTCCCTCACAGTGGGAAACCTTGATTCTGCTGTGTGGGAATGTTCATGTTAAATTCTATCGTGTATTGTGTTCTTTTTATTCGTATGGCTATATGGTAACTCAAATCTCACTGCACCAATTGGTGCATGTGACAATAAATGTAACTTGAACTTGAATGAACCGCTGGCCAATGAGTTTTGAGGCATTTGTTTGAACGAGCAGATAGGATGTGTCTATATACTTCAGAATTCATTATGCTACCACCGTCAGCAGTTGTATCATCAATGAAGATAAGTGAGCCAGTACCGTCAGCAGCCATACTTACCCAGGCCATAACACCCCAACCACTGTGTTTCACAGATGAGGTGGTATGCTTTGGATCTTGGGCAGTTGCTTCTCTCCTCCATACTTTGCTCTTGCCATCACTCTGATGTAAGTTAATCCACGTCTCATCTGTCCACAAGACCTTTTTCCAGAACTCTGGTTAAGTACTTTTAGGTACTTCTTGGCAAACTGTAACCTGGCCATCCTATTTTTGCGGCTAACCAGTGGTTTGCATCTTGCAGTGCAGCCTCTTTATTTCTGTTCATGAAGTCTTCTGCGGACAGTGGTCATTGACAAATCCACACCTGACTCCTGAAGAGTGTTTCTGATCTGTCGGATTTTTCTTTGTTATAGAGAGAATTCTTCTGTCATCAGCTGTGGAGGTCTTCCTTGGCCTGCCAGTCCCTTTGCAATTAGTAAGCTCACCAGTGCTCTTTTTCTTCTTAATGATGTTCCAAACAGTTGATTTTGGTCAGGCTAAGGTTTGGCTAATGTCTCTAACAGTTTTATTCTTGTTTCTCAGTCTCATAATGGCTTTTTTGACTTTCATTGGCACAACTTTTGTCCTCATGTTGATAAACAGCAATAAAAGTTTCCAAAGGTGATGGAAAGAATGGAGGTGCTGAGAGCTCTCTTATACCCACATTAAGGTGATAAAGTTCACTACTTAAAACAGACAACAACACAAGCGGTTAAACGTAAACCAAGCCAAGCTTTAATTGTTCGTCAGACGGGTGGAGGGGACTAGTGCAAAGAGTATACAACTATGCTCAGCCCTCCCCGTGCTTCCACCCAAAGATACAGCATTTTTATAATTTCTTATATACTGTTCAAGTCAAATCAGCCTTCGTCATTTTTCCAAGAAGCAACTTCCATGAAGCAACAGCCGATATCCAGCAGTTAGCTTGTTCCAGTAAATGTGATGTTCTGTGGTTTTAAGGATTGCAAGTTTCGGTTACACCCACATGAGTTATCAGCATACAAGCAGGTTTGCAGAAAATGGTCAAGTATCCCATCATGCTGAGTTAATAGACATTAACTCTTTCAAAGGAGGCAATTAAACACACCTAAGCAATTACAAAAGCCTGTGAAGCCATGTGTCCTAAACATTATGGTGCCCTGAAATGGGGGGACTATGTATAAACACTGCTGTAATTTCTACATGATGAAACCAAAATGTATAAAAATAGCCTTTAATAAAATCTGACAA
The DNA here is from genome assembly GCA_038087875.1 of Malacoraja senta. Lineage (NCBI taxonomy): Eukaryota > Metazoa > Chordata > Chondrichthyes > Rajiformes > Rajidae > Malacoraja > Malacoraja senta. The sequence continues at coordinate 90,821,900 of CM075979.1, read as the reverse complement.
TGTGCACTTTAACCACATGTGATTTTTTTTCTATTGCAGATCTCAAATTGTGGAGTAAGAAGGCAAATGAATAAATGATGGGTCTTTGTCCCAAACATTATGGAGGGCACTGTAGATTAAATCAGTTCAAACTCAAGTACAATAATAGTGTTAAAGCGTAAGATACAGAGTATAGAATATAGTTCGCAGCATTATAACACATCAGTTCCACGGATTGTCAAATATCCTCAAAGGCGTAGAGGTGAATCAATCACTACCCTAGCTTATGGTAGCTGTTCAGAAGCCTGATAACAGAGGGGAAAAAGCTGTGGAAAAATATAGAGACATTATAGAAAGGAGAGAATAATCCACAGCTTCTTCCTCTCTGTTATCAAATTATAACTTGAATTTATATGAGCACTTTAATTACTGGTGAGAATATCGGGATTTAAGAATTGGGATAATTTGACTGGTAGTTTGAAGATAAAATATATATTTTCTCCGTGACCATCTGTGTTTCCTCGGGGTTCTCTGATTTTCTTTGTATCCCAAAGACATGCTGAATGGCAAGTTAATTGGCCAGTGTAAATTGCAGGGTTTCGGTGGAACAAAGGGCCTGTTTCTGTACATAATGTTTACTGTAGGAACAGATATTATCAGGTATTTCCTAAGGGCCAGATCATACTTGGTTATAGTCTGGGTACTATAGAAAATCACCAGATACTTAATGTTCAACTAGTCATTGATTTCTATGCTTGAGTACTGCAAATTAACTCTGAGACCAGCTGTGAAGGTAATGCCAATGTAGGTGCAGTGAGCAATGCTGCAGGGGCACTTGGCATCCAGTCCCTTGCAAGGGGTGGGGTAGCTCTTGGCGAGGAATGCAATTCAGTCCCTTGCAAGGGGTGATATTGAAACAGGAGATGTGGAGTCGGTATGGATAGAACAAAGGAATTGTAAGGGTAAAAAGACCCTAATGGGACTTATCTACAGCCCCCAAACAGTAGCCTGGATATAGGGTGCAAGTTGAATCAAGAGTTTAAAGTGGCATGTTATAAAGGTAATGGTACAGTTGTTATGGGAGATTTCAACATGCAGGTAGACTGGGAAAATCAGGTTGGTACTGGACCCCAAGAAATGGAATATGTGCAGTGCCTCTGTGGTGGATTCTTAGAGCAGTGTGTACTGGACCTACCAGGGAGAAGGCAATTCTGGATTTAGTGTTGTGTAATTAACTGAATTTGATAAGGGAATTTGAGATAAGGAAGCCATTAGGAGGTAGTGACCATAATATGATAAGTTTTAATTTCCAATTTGAGAGGGAGAAGGGTAAATTTGAAGTGTCAGTATTACAATTGAACAAAGGGGTCTATGGAGCCATGAGGGAGGAGCTGGCCAAAGTTGACTGGAAAGATACCCTGGCAGGGATGACAGTGGAGCAACAATGGCAGGTATTTCTGGGAACAATATAGAAGCTGCAGGATCAGTTCATTCCAAAGAGGAAGAAAGATTCCAACGGGAGTAAGGGATGACCGTGGCTGACAAGGGAAGTCAGGGACAGTATAAAAATAAGGGAGGAGAAGTATAACATGGCAAAGATGAGCAGGAAGCCAGAGGATTGGGCAACTTTCAAAGAGCAACAGAAGATAACTAAAAAGGTAATACGGGGCGAAAAGCTGAGGTATGAAGGTAAGCTAGCCAAGAATATAAAGGAGGATAGTAAAAGCTTCTTTAGGTATGTGAAGAGGAAAACATTACGTAAGACCAAAATTGGCCCCTTGAAGACTGAAAAAGGTGAATTTATTATGGGAATAGGAAATGGCAGACAAGTTGAACAGGTACTTTGGATCTGTCTTCTCTAAGGAGGTCACAAACAATCTCCCTGATGTACTAGTGGCCAGAGGATCTAGGGTGATGGAGGAACTGAAGGAAATTCACATTAGACAGGAAATGGTGTTGGGACTGAAGGCAGATAAATCGGCAGATCCTGATGGTCTGCATCCCAGGGTACTTAAGGAAGTGGCTCTAGAAATTATAGGCGCATTGGTGATCATTTTCCAATGTTCTATAGATTCAGGATCAGTTCCTGTGGATTGGAGGGTAGCTAATGTTATCCCACTTTTTAAGAAAGGCGGGAGAGAGAAAGCAGGGAATTATAGACCAGTTAGCCTGACATCGGTGGTGGGGAAGATTAGAGATTAGAGATTAGAGATTCCTTTATTTGTCATTCAGACCTTTCGGTCTGAACGAAATTTCGTTGCCTGCAGTCATACATATAATAATAAATAACCAAACACACAATAAACACAAATTAACATCCACCACAGTGAGTTCACCAGGCACCTCCTCACTGTGATGGAGGCAAAAGTCTTAAAGTCTCTGTCTCTTCCCTCTTTGTTCTTCCTCTGCGCTGAGGCGATCCAGGCTTCTGATGTTGTGACCCCGCCGGGTGATGGTAAGTCAGTCCCGCGGCTGAATCCGTGCTCCGCGACGGGCCGGTTCAAACTCCACGGCCTGGGGTGGCTGAAGCTGCCGCCCTCCAGTCCAGCGGACGCAGCTGTAGTTGCGGGAGTCAATTATAAAAAATGAAATAGCGGCACATTTGGATAGCAGTAGCAGGATCGGTCCGAGTCAGCATGGATTTACGAAGGGGAAATCATGCTTGACTAGTCTTCTGGAATTTTTTGAAGATGTAACTAGGAAAATGGACAAGGGAGAGCCAGTAGATGTAGTTTGATAAGTTCCCACATAGGAGATTAGTGGACAAAATTAGAGCACATGGTATAGGGGATAGGGTGCTGACATGGATAGAAAATTGGTTGACAGGAAACAAAGAGTAGCGATTAACGGGTCCCTTTCAGAATGGCAGGCAGTGACAAGTGAGGTACCGCAAGGCTCGGTGCTGGGACTGCAGCTATTTACGATATACATTAATGAGTTAGATGAAGGGATTAAAAGAAACATTAGCCAATTTGCAGATGACACAAAGCTGGGTGGCAGTGTGAACTGTGAAGACTATGCTATGAGGATGCAGGGTGATTTGGACAGGTTGCGTGAGTGGGCAGATGCAGTTTAATGTGGATAAATGTGAGGTTCTCCACTTTGGTGGCAAAAACATGAAGGCAGATTATTATCTAAATGGAGTCAAGTTGGGAAAAGGGGAAGTACAACGGGATCTGGGGGGTCCTTATTCATCAGTCAATGAAAGTAAGCATGCTGGTACAGCAGGCAATGAAGAAAGCGAATGGCATGTTGGCCTTCATAACAAGAGGAGTTGAGTATAGGAGCAAAGAGGTCCTTCTGCAGTTGTACACGGCCCTGGTTGAAAGGGTCAAGAGCTTCAAATTCCTGGGCGTGCACATCTCAGAAGATCTTTCCTGGTCTGAGAACACTAATGCAATTATCAAGAAAGCACATCAGCGCCTCTACCTCCTGAGAAGATTACGGAGAGTCGGTTTGTCAAGGAGGACTCTCTCTAACTTCTACAGGTGCATAGTTCCCTGAAGGTGGAATCTCATGTAGATAGGGTGGTAAAGAAAGCTTTTGGGGTGCTGGCCTTTATAAATCAGAGCATTGAATATAGAAGTTGGGATGTAATGTTAAAATTGTACAAGGCATTGGTGAGGCCAATTCTGGAGTATGGAGTACAATTTTGGTCGCCTAATTATAGGAAGGATGTCAACAAAATAGAGAGAGTACAGAGGAGATTTACTAGAATGTTGCCTGGGTTTCAGCAGCTAAGTTACAGAGAAAGGTTGAACAAGTTAGGTCTTTATTCTTTGGAGCGCAGAAGATTAAGAGGGGACTTGATAGAGGTCTTTAAAATTATGAGCGGGTTAGACAGAGTTGATGTGGATAAGCTTTTTCCATTGAGAGTAGGGAAGATTCAAACAAGGGGACATAACTTGAGAATTAAGGGACAGAAGTTTAGGGGTAACATTAGGGGGAACTTCTTTACTCAGAGAGTGGTAGCTGTGTGGAATGAGCTTCCAGTGGTAGTGGTGGAGGCTGGTTCGATTTTATCCTTTAAAAATAGATTGGATGGGTATATGGACGGGAAAGGAATGGAGGGTTATGGTCTGAGTGCAGGTAGATGGGACTAGGGGGAAGTATTTATTTTAAAAAAATTTAAAAAAAAAAAAAAAATTCAGCACGGACTTGAAGGGCCGAGATGGCCTGTTTCCGTGCTGTAATGGTTATATGGTTATAGTAGAGAGCATGCTGACCGGTTGCATCGTGGCTTGGTTCGGCAACTTGAGCGCCCTGGAGAGGAAAAGACTACAAAAAGTAGTAAACACTGCCCAGTCCATCATCGGCTCTGACCTTCCTTCCATCGAGGGGATTTACCGCAGTCGCTGCCTTAAAAAGGCTGGCAGTATCATCAAAGACCCACACCATCCTGGCCACACACTCATCTCCCTGCTACCTTCAGGTAGAAGGTACAGGAGCCTGAAGACTGCAACAACCAGGTTCAGGATTAGCTACTTCCCCACAGCCATCAGGCTATTAAACCTGGCTCGGACAAAACTGATCATTAATAACCCATTATCTGTTATTTGCACTTTATCAGTCTATTTATTCATGTGTGTATATATTTATACAATGGTATATGGACACACTGATCTGTTTTGTAGTAAATGCCTACTATGTTCTGTGTGCTGAAGCAAAGCAAGAATTTCATTGTCCTATCAGGGACACATGACAATAAACTCACTTGAACCCCAGTGAGACCACACCTGGAGTATTATGTGCAGTTTTGGAAACATGTTCCCGATGTTGGGGGAGTCCAGAACCAGGGGCCACAGTTTAAGAATAAGGGGTAAGCCATTTAGAACGGAGATGAGGAAACACTTTTTCACACAGATAGTTGTGAGTCTGTGGAATTCTCTGCCTCAGAGGGCGGTGGAGGCTGGTTCTCTGGTTGTTTTCAAGAGAGAGCTAGACAGAGCTCTTAAAGATAGCAGAGTCAAGGGATATGGGGAGAAGGGAGGAATGTGGTACTGATTGTGGATGATCAGTCATGATCACATTGAATGGCGGTGCTGGCTCGAGGGGCCGAATGGCCTACTCCTGCACCTATTGTCTATTGGCTTTACATCAGATGACTGGGCTTTGTTACATGACCCCATTCTTTTGAATGGAGTCACTGACTAAATAAAAGTTACATGCCAGAAGAAGTTGTTCTCTTGTATAATTTGTATTCTCTGAAACTACTAAATTGTGAAGTTGAATCTTGATGGTGCTAATCATTTAACATTATCTGTTTTGTTTTCTAGTTTATTATGCTTTTCAGGAAAGATCCGACTGCTGGATGTTGGCAGCTGTTTTAATCCATTTTTGAAGTTTGATGAATTTCTAGCAGTTGGTATTGACATTGTGCCTGCAGTAGAGGTAAACTATTGCTTATACATTATATAGTATTTCTATAAATTAACTGTAATTATACAAACGGCTTTCTTGAAGATCAAAATTTAATTGGAAAGAGCTAATGTGGGAGAGATTGTATTTTTTTAAAACTTTTTGGAGGTTATGAGTTTATTTAAGAGTGATACAAGAGTAGATTTACTTCATTTGGTTTTCAGAAAATGGCATTTAACACAACTCCACATTCTCATTCTTCACAAATATTTCTATGGGTTGGACAGTTACATATTGAGCTGGATCTTGGAAGATGAACTATGAAGTGTAATAATTCTGAAATCCTGATGGTTCAGCAAGTGGCTCAACAAATGATATTTCCCGTACTCCCAACAAACCCATTGGGGCCACAGTAAACCTTTTGGATATATTGTGCAATATCTTAAAACAAAATTAATTAAAAGTGATTATGTTGATAATGTAATAAGATTCATTAGGCTGGAAATATTGTAGATCCAGCTCTTCCAAAGCCCTGAGCCTACTTGATTATCTGTCTTATTATGTGTAGACACTTTTTAAATGGAAACTTGTGCCGGGCTTTCACAGATTGTAATATTGGTCCAGTGGGTTTATCAATCTTAGTTTTTATGTTTGTGGATTAAATTAGGTGCAAACATTAGAGGTATTGGTTTATTATTGTCACATGTACCAAGATACAGTGGAAAAACTTTGTTCAGCATGTTCTCCTGGCAAAGCATACGCTACATGAGGACATCAGGTAATGCAAAATAGGAAAAAAACTGTGAAATAGAATGTTACAACTACTGAAAGAATACAGATTTGAAAAAAAGTGCAAGGATTGCAACAAGGTAGATTAATACATTGGGAAGTCTTACCTACCATATGAGAGATCCGCTCAAGGGTCTTATAACAGTAGTGGAAAAGCTTAGGGTTGTGCTTGATGGTTTTGCAGCTGTTTGGACCTCTGGTGGAACTGAAGGTGTGTTGATAGTATTTTGGTAGCACAATTTCACAAGTTATAGGAGTAGAATTAGGCCATTTGGCCTATCGAGTACTCCGCCATTCAATCATGGCTGATCTCTGCCTCCTAATCCCATTTTCTTGCCTTTTCCCCATAACCCTTGACACCTGTTCTAATCAAGAATTTGTCTATCTCTGCCATAAAAATATCCACTGACTTGGCCTCCACAGCCCTCTGTGGCAATATGTTCCAGAGATTACTCTTGTAGTTAGCCTGGTTAAAGTCACTAGCTGTGATGAACAAGACCTGGGTGTAGTTTGTTTCAAGGTTATTGGTAGCGGTATATAGTCCATCCAGTGCAAGCTTCATCAGTGATACTAATTACTGAATGAACAATAATCCAAAGGAATGTGAGCAAGTTAAATCAGTGAGCATGGAAAAGGAAGATTAATTTAATGAATGCAAGTGCAAATTCTATAGTATAAACAAAAATAGTGCATCAGTATTTCGGCTTTGGATACAAAAGTAATCCAGGAGCAAAATGTGTGTCAATCTTCTTGTTTTATCAATTAGTTTTTGTGTGCAACTTTTTGCTTAAACTCAATTATAAATTACTTAACATAAAATCTTCAATGAACCTACAGAATCACGGGCCATTTTAGAATGGGGTGCTTTGTTACCTATGAGTACTGCATTCTTGAGTACTGTTTTATTTTTGCAGTTGAAACATAGAAACATAGAAAATAGCTGCAGGAGTAGGCCATTCGGCCCTTCGAGCCTGCACCGCCATTCAATATGATCATGGCTGATCATCCAACTCAGTATCCTGTACCTGCTTTCTCTCCATACCCCCTGACCCCTTTAGCCACAAGGGCCACATCTAACTCCCTCTTAAATATAGCCAATGAACTGGCCTCAACTACATTCTGTGGCAGAGAATTCCAGAGATTCACCACTCTCTGTGTAAAAAATGTTTTTCTCATCTCAGTCCTAAAAGATTTCCCCTTTATCCTTAAACTGTGACCCCTTGTTCTGGACTTCCCCAACATCGGGAACAATCTTCCTGCATCTAGCCTGTCCAACCCCATAAGAATTTTGTAAGTTTCTATAAGATCCCCCCTCAATCTTCTAAATTCTAGCGAGTACAAGCCGAGTCTATCCAGTCTTTCTTCATATGAAAGTCCTGACATCCCAGGAATCAGTCTGGTGAACCTTCTCTGTACTCTGAAAGATGGGTTAATAGTAAATGAAAATAAGCTTTTTTGTTTTACTATGTTTACTCACAGGGAGTCAATGTAATTTCACAAAACTGAACTTTTTTTTTGACAGGACTAATTAATTTAATTGGTAAAAATAATCTCTCAGATCTTTTTATCATTAGCTATTAAAAATGCCTTTAGCATCTTTATGCTCAAACTAATTTTAAGAGCCATTTTGCAAGATTGTAAATGAGCATAAGATTCTGTAATTAATTTGATTTAAAGATGATGTTAATCATTGGGTGGAGTTGGTTTTCAGTGTGATATTTCTTAAAAAAGCAAAAGGGCAAGTTGAAAAATACGATAGGCCTGCAGGAAATGTAAATGAGACGAGCTAATGAAATTTGAAGTGCTGTCCATTTAATTTACATTGAACTTCATTCGGTCAAAGTAGAAGGCAGTGGATGGAGAAATAGGGGTAAGAGGTTTTGCAAGAATTAAAGTGATGGGATATTAGAGGTTCAGGATTACACGCATGGAATAAATGGAGATGTTCCAGTCGCTTATTCTGTAATTTACCTTTTCATGTAGAAAAGGCCCAAATGAGACCGATTATGTTCCAGCTCCTTGAGGAGTCGCATCTTGTGCAGTGTTTGAAGCTTATTAACTTGAAAGAAGTACAAGTAAATGATGTGTGCTAGAGACACCGGATGATGGGAAGAAGAGTCAAAGGTGCAATTGTTACATTGTTACTTGCATGAAGAGGTTCCATGCAATTGAATTGTAGTCTTGGATGTTATAGAGGTGCAAGTATTGTCAGTGGATGATCTATTAATTTTAGTCGCCAATGTGGTGACAGTGAGGACAAAGTGAACCTTCTTGTGGTAGAAAACGGATGAGCTGAACACAAAAATGCAGGAAATCAACATGATCGGGGATGCGGTCAACTTGGAGAAATCGAAGTAATGTGAAGATGTGCCTTTAGTTGAGAATGGAGTATTAGTTTACAGGCAAGGAATAATTCTTAGGTTCTGAGAGAGATGGCTATCTAAAGTAGTTCTGTGCCTCATTAACGTACTGATATCCTTGGGTAATGACTGATGGAAATAATGCTTTATTTATGGATCACTTTTGAGCTCATGACTTGAGGCAGACAACTGGCAATTAGTTTATTTCTGTTAAAGTGATGCAGGTTGCTTTATTTTCTGACCTAAATTTTTTTTTAATTTACCACTGGATAATTTTAAAGACATTTTACTGTACATGAGTATATTACAGGCACAGGTGTAGCTTTATTAACATGTTAAAATCAAATTTATCAATTTGTTTAAAGTTGTATTAACGAACAAGATATTAAAAATGTTAGTGAAGGCTTGAATAGTGCAATTATTACATCCTCTACTTGATCTTAAGGTAGCAAAGGAAAATTTTGCTAGATTCTTCATTATTCCATATTTATTAATATGTTAACTAGAATCTTGGAAAGAGCATAGTTTATTACAGTGTGGTCATTATTTTCTTTTCCAAGACAGTTGTGTTAAAATGTTAATGTAAAGTATAAATTGCAAGAGTATGGCACTGTATTGGGTGATTGTTACATTTGCATTGTGCAATCTTCTTGCAAAGGTTTGCTAGTTTCTTAACCGCAGTGAAATAATCTTACAAATATCTTTTCTTTTATGCAGAGTGTGTATAAATGTGATTTCCTCAATCTTCAGTTGCAGCAGCCTCTCCAGCTTGCTCAAGATACAATAGATGCCTTTCTCAAACAGCTAAGAAGTCCTATTGACTCCCTCCCAGGAGAACTGTTCCATACAGTTGTGTTTTCTCTTCTGCTGTCTTATTTTCCTGCCCCTTATCAACGGTGGATCTGCTGTAAGAAAGCCCATGAACTACTTGCACTCCATGGTTTGCTCCTAATAATCACACCTGATTCCTCTCACCAGAATCGTCATGCCTATATGATTAAGAGCTGGAAAACTGCTGTAGAATCTTTGGGATTCAAAAGATATAAATATGTGAAGTTTTCCCACATGCATCTGTTAGCTTTTCGGAAAATTTCACTGCAGACAACAAGCGACTTGGTCAGCAGAAATTACCCAGAGATGCTGTTTATTCCACAGGATTTCAACAATGTGGATGACGAAGATTGCTCAGAAACTAATTGCCAAGATCGCTCAGAAAGTGAAGATGACCAGATAGCTTACAGTTTTACGGAGCTACCTGATGGTCCATATGACTCGGACTCTGGGGAGAGCCAAGCGAGCTCTATTCCATTCCATGAAATGGAAGATCCAGTTTTGCTTTTAAGCTAACCAGGACTGGTGATTAGTTTACTATCAGAGCTGCTGTGTTGCCAAAATAATTCTGCATTGCATAACTCTCGTTAAAAACAGAAGATGCAGTACAATTTGCACATAGAAAATGTGAAGCGCTTACAAAATGGGCTATTCTTCCCATCCATTAGAAAAATTGAAGGCACTTGCGAGGTATGTAAATAGAACGAACACTTTGTCATGTCATTAAGGCAACAAGTGTAAATCACTAGGAAGCTTACTTCTTAAATGATATGGTGATGTAAATGTCAGATACTGCAATAGTTCTGTCAGCCTTGTGAACTAAAAGTCAAGCAAGCCATCTTGTATTTTGATGTATCACAAGTGGTAATGTCATTTACTTACAGCTGCAGCATAAACAGCAAAATGATAAAGTAACAATTGGGCTGATAGTGAGAGGGGGAAATCTGACCAAATGGTCAGTGTTGTATCATTCTTTGATTCTAGCTTTTCTCGACGGATCACATTACTGCTCTCCTAGTTGGCTCACATTACCGATTTGCGAGCTGCTGGGACATTATTTAAACAATCTGCAAATTCTGGTGCATTTGTTGCTTCTCTGTTGCTTTGATAGATTGGAATGCAAATGGGAAATACATTTCTGTTGACAACCTGTAGTTAGGCTATAATTCGCACAACTTTTGTGTGAAATTGTACAGTTAGTCCCACACAATTCAATGTTAAGTTATCTTGACAATTTTTTTTTCTGTTCAGTTTTTGAACAAACGAGCATTGGTCTTGTTGAAAGACATGCTGTCTTGTCCTTGTGACCTTTGGTTGATGACCTTACAAGAAGAAAAATGGTGTTGTGGTCTGCAGTCTATATCTGTTAGAAAGCTGTCATAAGTATGTTGTGAAACAAAAGAGGTCTTTTTGCATAATTATGTGCCACAAAACTAGAGAGTTACCTGAAATTCATCTTATTTTAGATGTTAGTAATCCACAACATTTTCACACTGTTACTTTCTAACACATCAAATAGTGCACAGATTACCCATTTAAGAGCAAATAGTATTTACCTGAAAATAATTTTCATCTGTGCCATCAAAAAATATATTGCAAACAATGTGGTTTACTTCCTGCTTGGAATATGCCTTTCTTTATTTTGTATCCAATAAATCAGCAGATAGATAAACACCCTTTCACTTCTGTCGAAGATGTACTTGTTTTTGCCTTTGGCCCAGTAAATATCACCTGAAAAATTGAAATATTCAAGCTTGTTACCCAACATTGGTTGTTATACCATGTAAAATAATACTTGCAGAAAATGTAGCGTTTTAACGTTAGCCGAGGAAACCCTGCTGAAAACATTAATGCCCAAGGGTAGATTAGTTGAATGGCACATTTGGGACTAAAATATTTCCAAAAGTTGTTTTCATATTTTGTCTCACATGATCTGCTTATGTTGAACAAGGGAAATTAGACTGCTGTCTGATGATACCTTTCTTGTTTTTGTATCTGCTTCACTAAAATTAATGTGACCTTTTTCTACACCGTAAATTTCATTTTCCTACTGGAAGTGCTTTAAAATTATTCTCATTGATAGTCACAGGCTGTTAAAATGCATCACGGTTGTTTATCTGCCTTTTTTTTTTAAATTGAGCTTTTTTTTGTTAATTCAACGTTAGAAATTTACACTAATCTCATGCCCCAGTAACTTCCCTGTTATTTTTCCTGTACTGTTCAATTTTGGATATTTAACCAACTCCCTTGAAAAATGTATATGTTCTATGACAATGGTCACTTGTAAAATGTGGACACTTGGAGATAAATCATTTAGTTTGGTAATCTACCTGTGGCAGTAAAAACTGAAGAACATTCCAAAGACAATTACATTTTATTTTGTGGGTAGACAAAAATGCTGGAGAAACTCAGCGGGTGAGGCAGCATCTATGGAGCAAAGGAAATAGGCAACGTTTCGGGACGAAACCTTTCTTCAGACTGATGCTGCCTCACCCGCTGAGTTTCTCCAGCATTTCTGTCTACCTTCGATTTTCCAGCAGTTCCTTCTTAAAAATTTAAATTTGTGATTGATTAAATAAAATGGTTTTCTGCAGTTATCCCATGGCTTAATTAAACTTTTGTTTGGATTTGTGGGTACTTTGAGAATTAACTAACTTCTTAACTCTTGATTCCTGAAGGACCTTTACTTTTAATTTGCTTCTTTAAATGCATTCAAACTACAAATGTCGCATTCGAATCCTACGGCTGAACCTAATATGGTATGAACTGACAGTGAAATGAGGAGTAAATATTGCCGAAAGGATGAAATCTCTGCATTGCTAAACTTCTGATTAATATTAAATGATTTAAACCCTCAGTCAAAATCATTTTGCATTAATGCTACATTTGCAGCATGAATATACCCCAAAATGACCAAAAACTGCAATTTTCAGAACATGTCTCATTCTGAATGTTCTAAGTGTATAATTATTAACTCCAGCAGTTAAATGTTTTCTCTGCAAATTAATTGTAATTTTATAGTGAATTTTTTATCTTGATAAATTCATTGAAGAATCATTAAAATTTGGAGCCATTTTAATAACGCTAATCATATACTTTCATTTGACGTTTCTTAATATATTAGGAGAACTGTTTTATCGTCTGCCTGTCTATCTTACTAAACAAGTACCCAAAGTACCTCATCCGTCTTGTTAACGAATGCTTTGATGTTGGGGGGGAAACTAGTATATAAAGAATGCTCGGACAAAACATATTTCAGTATCATTAATTGAATTACCAAATCATGATTACTATCAATTCTTATCTTTTATTTTCTATTAATTTATGATTTGTACAAATCAATAAGCTGGCAGTTGATTATTTGAACAGGATTATGTATTTGTTATCTTTTCTGACGTTTGATTGTGTAATGAGTTTGGAAACAGACTGTCAGTCTAGTACACATTCGAATGGATATGGTCATTTATGTGAAGTGCTGGTAATTGCAGGTAACAAGAATTACCAGTAAATGTAACTAGTAAAATCGAGTGAGTGATCAAACGTTTTGATCCTACAGGAATATACAATTTGAAAAGATTCCCATATACTTAAATTAAAAAGAGCAATTAAAGGCGATGTTACATTTTTTAAATTCACATTTTTCACAAAAAAGCACATTTCTGCATGAATTTTGTAGTATTAATATGCAACAATGAAAAATTAGAATGTTATTGAAGTGTGAGGATAGGAGTAATTTACTTAGCATTTGAAAAAATTGTACAAGATATTCTGTTCAGCAGCCAAAGGTTAGGTAAAAGGTGTTTTGGAAATGCCACTGTGTGGAATTGCCTCAGTGTTGCATTTGTTTACCTCATAATGATGCTTTGCACTTAAATCTTGTGACCTAGGTTAAAACTATTTATAAGTAAACCAGCTGATATTCCATTTTCTCTTTAATTGTTTAAATTTGTTTTCTTGTTATTTTCTACAATATTAGAATTAAAATTTTGCACGTGTGATATGTTCAGCGATCCATTTTGTTTTGTTTTCTACTTTATTATAAAACTCATTACGCTGTGAATATAGACCCACTTATAAATGCATTGAAGGAGCATCTTGTTTGCTTGGGTTTCCATTATACAAAGATTAGTTAGGACCTCACCAAACTGAATTGTCGATGACCATTAACACATTTCCTTCTTAAACTAAAATAATCTGTTCTAAAAATAATTAGCTAAAATTTGTTTTGAAGAAATGTACATTTTCAGAAAATAATTCTAAGTAACCACAAATATGTTCATTTCCATTGTTCTCAAACCTCACATTACAGAATGAGTTAACTTGTATTTGGAATTTGTTGCAGCCTATAATAGTGAATCCTCAAAATAGTTAGGAATATGATTATACTAAGTCTGTGCTTTTCAGAAAGTTAACAAGTTAAAACTACCACACTGTTCAAGTTGTTAGTCTGAATTGAAATATTCAAGCTTGTTACCCAACATTGGTTGTTATACCATGTAAAATAATATTTGCAGAAAATGTAGTGTTTTAACGTTAGCCGAGGAAACCCTGCTGAAAGCATTAATGCCCAAGTGTAGATAGTTGAATGGTACATTTGGGACTAAAATATTTCTAAAAGTTCTTTTCATATTTTGGCTTGCATGATCTGCTTATGTTGAACAAGGGAAATTAGACTGCTGTCTGATGATACCTTGCTTGTTTTTGTATCGGCTCCACTAAAATTAATGTGACCTTTTTTTACACTGTAAATTTCATTTTCATACTGGAAGTGCTTTAAAATTATTCTCATTGATAGTCACAGGCTGTTAAAATGCATTGTGACATGGCCACATTTTCTGAATGTCAGGTGTGTAGTTACTTGGGCAATAAACTGAAATTTATACCTAACAATATATTGATTGCATTTTTCTGACTGAAATGTAAAGCACTCGTTTAAACTATATTTATCTTATCCTATTTGAAGCGATAAGGTAATCTGATAGGTAATAGGTACTTTGAGTTTGAAAGTGTGAGTTTAAAATATGCATTCTTTCCAACAACTGTGATAAGAAAACTTTTTTTTTTTTAAATAGCATTACAACAATGTGCTAAATGAATGTTGTGGTTCAGCTTCAGAAAGCATTTCTAATCTGACAATTTTAGTTTTTGAGACTTGATTCAAATTTACAGAAAGAGTTTTTTGTTGCTCAGAGTTGTGTTTGTTGTTCTGAAATGAACAATAGTGAAAATGAAACGTCCTCTAGCAGGGCTCTCACTTTTATTTTTCTGTTGTCAGCCAGGCAACCTTGGCAGCTTTTTAGGTTGCCAAATGACAGTTTAGGTGGTCATTTAAGACGGCTTGCATGGCGCGTGCGATAATGTGCTCGGACGAAGTGCGTTGTTACAGTCGGAATTATGCTCAATGAAACATTCACATATTATTTCTGCTTCAAATAAAGTCACAAACTAAACATATTCACCAATCAAGACATGATATATACCACAATGACATGCAGCAAAATTATAATACAGTATCTCAACTCTTTTTACACGTTGCAATAAATGCAATTTCTATTATTTCTTTCCACTTCCAAACAAAAATGTGGTTGGATTATTCAGCGTATGATCAACCTCGGTGAGACCAAGCGCAGACTTGACGATCACTTTGCACAACACCTCCACTCAGTTCGCAATAACCAACCTGATCTCTCCCGGTGGCTCAACAGTTCAACTCCCCCTCCCATTCCGAATCCGACCTTTCTGTCCTGGGCCTACTCCATGGCCACAGTGAGGCCCACCGCAAATTGGAGGAACAGCACCTCATATTTCATTTGGGTAGTTTACACCCCAGCGGTATGAACATTGGCTTCTCCAATTTCAGGTAGTCCTTGCTTTCTCACTCCCCCTCCCATTCTCAACTCTTCCACAGCCTATTGTCTCCACCTCTTCCTTTCTTCTCCCCCCCCCCCCCCCCCCGACATCAGTCTGAAGAAGGGTCTCGATAGATAATAGACAATAGGTGCAGGAGTAGGCCATTCAGCCCTTCGAGCCAGCCCCGCCATTCAATGTGATCATGGCTGATCATCCCCAACCAGTACCCCGTTCCTGCCTTCTCCCCATATCCCCTGAAACACAGCTGTAATTTCTACATGTTGAAACCAAAATGTATAAAAATGGCCTTTATTAAAATCTGACAATGTGCATTTTAACCACATGTGATTTTTTTTCTATTACAAATCTCAAATTGTGGAGTACAGAGACAAATAAATAAATGATTGGTCTTCGTCCCAAACATTATGGAGAGCACTGTATGTTCAATTAGGATCAACTGCTGGGAATATCAACAGATTGAGAAAGGATAGGAAGGCTTTTAGGGTAGAAGGGACAGCATGATCAATGAACAATCGGTAGTGGGCACCACTGTACTAGGGAAGTACCACAGTTGTAGAAGAAGTCTGGTCAGTGTCTGGTCCACTCTGATATCGCTTTTAGAAAACATTGCTGTTGCTGGCATAATCTACATAAAGTGCTGGAGTAGCTCAGCGGGACAGGCAGCATCTCTGGATAGAAGGAATGGGTGATGTTTCGGGTAGAGACCCTTCAGACTGAAAGTCGGGAGAGGGAGGCATAGAGATAAGAAAGTGTAAGGTGTGACAACGAGACATCAAAGGCGATGTAGATCAAGGAAAATGCAGAATAGATCATTGTTAGCGAGGAGAAGGTGACAACAAAGCAAACAGATAAAATTTAATTGGAGACAATCGGACTGATCAGAGAACTGGGGAGGGGAGGGGATGGAGAGAGGGTTACTTGAAGTTAGAGAAGTCAACATTCATACCGCTGGGGTGTAAACTGCCCAAGCAAAATATGAGCTGCTGTTCCTCCAATTTGCGCTGGGCCTCACTCTGACAATGGAGGAGGCCCTGGACAGGAAGGTTAGTGTGGGAATGGGAGGGGAGTGAAAGTGTTTTAGCAACCAGGAGATCAGGTAGGTTTAGGCGGACCGAGCGGATGTGTTCAGCGAAACAACTGCCGAGCCTGTACTTGGTCTCTCCAATATATAGGAGTCGACACCTGGAACAGTGGATCCAGTAGATGAGGTTGGAGGAGGTGCAAGTGAATCTCTGCCTCACCTGAAAAGACTGTTGGGATCCTTGGACGGAGTCGAGGAGGTATAGGGACAGGTGTTACATTTCCTGCAGTTGCTGGGGAAAGTACCTGGGGAGGGGGTGGTTTGGTTCGGAAGGGATGAGTTAACCAGCAAGTGTCTACGGTGTAAACCATCATTTGCAGTTCCTACACATAATCTTTTACATTCTTGTTTGAACCATGGTAGTTCCAAGGTTTACCAGTACCATTGTAGTAAGAAACAATAGCATAATTTGTAGTGAAACAAAGTTCTGTTGATAACCCAAAACACCTGGGTGACAGTCTATCGCAATTAGCACAACAGTAGTACCACCCAATAAAATGACGTGTGTCAGCAATGCAAAAACGGGACTTTTCTTCCACGTGGACAGTATCAAACCCTTGCAAATACTTCATGGCCAGACCTATACTGGACAAATACATTGATGAGGTAATCCATCCATCCCCCCCCCCCCCCCCCCCCTTGTGTTGGTTCTTTCACCTTCTTCCACAAGTCCAGTATGATAAATTATGTCCTTAAGGACTTAGCCAATTTCTGCAAAAGTCATTTTAGAAATAAAATCTTGGTGATGACTATATAAATTGTTCACCCACACCTTAATTGCTGATTAAGAAATTTCAATGTGATCAAGCCAGTACCGCCATTCAATATGATCATGGCTGATCATCTGAAATCAGTACACCGTTCCTGCTTTTTCCCTATATCCCTTAATTCATAGAAACATAGAAACATAGAATATTAGGTGCAGGAGTAGGCCATTCGGCCCTTCGAGCCTGCACCGCCATTCAATATGATCATGGCTGATCATCCAACTCAGTATCCCGTACCTGCCTTCTCTCCATACCCTCTGATCCCTTTAGCCACAAGGGCCACATCTAACTCCCTCTTAAATATAGCCAATGAACTGGCCTCGACTACCCTCTGTGGCAGAGAGTTCCAGAGATTCACCACTCTCTGTGTGAAAAAAGTTCTTCTCATCTCGGTTTTAAAGGATTTCCCCCTTATCCTTAAGCTGTGACCCCTTGTCCTGGACTTCCCCAACATCGGGAGCAATCTTCCTGCATCTAGCCTGTCCAACCCCTTAAGAATTTTGTAAGTTTCTATAAGATCCCCTCTCAATCTCCTAAATTCTAGAGAGTATAAACCAAGTCTATCCAGTCTTTCTTCATAAGACAGTCCTGACATCCCAGGAATCAGTCTGGTGAACCTTCTCTGCACTCCCTCTATGGCAATAATGTCCTTCCTCAGATTTGGAGACCAAAACTGTACGCAATACTCCAGGTGTGGTCTCACCAAGACCCTGTACAACTGCAGTAGAACCTCCCTGCTCCTATACTCAAATCCTTTTGCTATGAAAGCTAACATACCATTCGCTTTCTTCACTGCCTGCTGCACCTGCATGCCTACTTTCAATGACTGGTGTACCATGACACCCAGGTCTTGCTGCATCTCCCCTTTTCCTAGTCGGCCACCATTTAGATAATAGTCTGCTTTCCCGTTTTTTGCCACCAAAGTGGATAACCTCACATTTATCCACATTATACTGCATCTGCCAAACATTTGCCCACTCACCCAGCCTATCCAAGTCACCTTGCAGTCTCCTAGCATCCTCCTCACAGCTAACACTGCCCCCCAGCTTAGTGTCATCCGCAAACTTGGAGATATTGCCTTCAATTCCCTCATCCAGATCATTAATATATATTGTAAATAGCTGGGGTCCCAGCACTGAGCCTTGCGGTACCCACTAGAGCTAAATCTAATTCTCTCTTGAAAACATCCAGTGAATTGGCCACCACTGCCTTATGTGGCAGAAAATTCCACAGATTCATAACTCTGGGTGAAAAAGTTTTTCCTCATCTCAGTCCCAAATGGCCTACCCCTTATTCTTAAACTGTGACCCCTCGTTCTGGAGTCTGGATTCATCTTTTGAGAAATCATAATTGTCTAACTGTTTCTTAAAATGTTGGGATAGTCCCTGCCTCAACTACCTCCTCTGGCAGCTCGTTCCATACATCCACCACCCTTTGTGTGGAAAAGTTACCCCTTGGGTTCCTATTAAATATTTTCCCCTTCACCTTAAACCTATGTCCTCTGGTCCTCAATTCACTGACTCGGGGCAAGAGACTGTGCATCCATCTACCCGATCTATTCCTTTCAGGTCGTTACCCTTAGACTCAAGACATGCTGCCTGCGCCTCTGTATTACTGCAGCACTATCATTTCTCAATTGGGTGGGGGGGGGGGGGGGGTTGTTGCATGTTTTGCTTACAATTTGCCCCAACCTACATTAAAAGTCTTCTCACCCACCACTCCACCTTCAGGTCCCTCAGATCGGCCGACTTGGGGTTGCTGAATATCCCGCGGTCTAGGCATAAGCTCAGACCGCGCCTTTGCGGTTGCAGCTCCTAGACTGTGGAACAGCATCCCCCTTCCCATCAGAACTGCCCCCTACATCGACTCCTTTAAGTCAAGAGTAAAAACCTATCTATACTCCCAAGCCTTTCTTGACGTCCTCTGAGCGAGGGCTGTATATGTATATATGTATGTCGTTTGTTTGTTTATACTATTCTTATAACAAATGTAAAGCACTTTGGCCAACGAGAATTGTTTTTTAAACGTGCTATATAAATAAATGTGACTTGACGACTTGAATTAAGATCGTGTGAACATCTCCAGTGTGACAATGCGTTGTTACTTCAGTTTAGTTCATTGTTTCACGAGGTACAGTGACAAGCTTTTATTGCCGGCTATCCAGT
>CM075979.1:90747030-90802499 GCA_038087875.1 Malacoraja senta | reverse complement strand
TGTGGGGATGTTTTCAGCGGCAGGAACTGGGAGACTAGTCAGGATTGAGGAAAAGATGAACGGAGCAAAGTACAGAGAGATCCTTGATGAAAACCTGCTCCAGAGTGTTCTGGACCTCAGACTGGGGCGGAGGTTCACCTTTCAACAGGGCAACGACCCTCAGCACACAGCCAAGCCAACGCAGGAGTGGCTTCGTGACAAGTCTGCGAATGTCCTTGAGTGGCTCAGTCAGAGTCCGTATTTGAACCCGATCGAAAATCTCTGGTGGGACCTGAACATTGCGGTGCATCGACGCTCCCCATCCAACCTGACAGAGCTTGAGAGGATCTGCAGAGAAGAATGGGAGAAATTACCCAAATACAGGTGTGCCAAGCTTGTAGCGTAATTCCCAAGAAGACTTGAGGCTGTAATCGTTGCCAAAGGTGCCTCAACAAAGTACTGAGTAAAGGGCCTGAATACTTATGTAAATGTGATATTGCAGTTATTTCTTTTTAATTACTTTACAAAAATTTCTAAACACCTGTTTTTGCATTTTTATTATGGGGTACCGTGCACGTTTTAGAGCTTCGATGGTGGTCTTTTAACTTCTAACTTTTCAATTGCTTCCTATATTTCCTACCTTTCAATGATCTGAGGTGTCAGTAGGATGTGATCAAACTGCAAGGTAGGATGATTCAAAAGATATTGCATCAAGAGCTTCATCACATGGTCTTTGATCTTTCTTGGCTCTGCATGCCTTACTGTTTTTGAAAAGTTCTCGTCAGTCTTTGGTTCTTGGTGCTATTGGCTTTTTGTTTCTTGACTTTAGTTGGTGATAGGACAGAATCCACAGGTTGTTTTTAGTTATCAGTTGGTTGCTGGATTTCCTACAACTATTCTTTAGCTCACAAGCTTTTTATTTATTTTTAGACTACAGGTGCTGTAGAATTATTAGAAGATTGGAATGTAATTAATCATAGAAGATTACAAAGGAATGTTTATCGGCCTAAATCACGGGCACTGTTTCTCTGTTCAGAGGTGCTGCTTAAATTTTCTGTTTTTATTTCAGATTTTCAGTCTGCACTTTTTTTTTCAACCCTTTAACGATTTTGGTGGTACTTGCAATGGTAGTTTCCAAGTGTGTCCAATATCTTATAGCTAATACCCTCTAATCCAGGGGTGTCAAACTCATTTTAGGTCACGTGCTGGAATGGGCAAAATACGACTTCATGCGGGCCGGATCAGTTGTGCACGCGCGCATGCTCCAACAGCTTTCATTTCCTTCGTTTTTTCAACCTGCTCTCATGTGTCTCAGTCTCTGCTATAAATACAAAGTATTTCTTATGAAGAAGATTGCCTAGCAAGCATTACTTTTATGATTGGTATTAACTTACTGATGAGAGAGAGAAAAAACGATGCTAATTTGGCTAAGATTGTTTTGGGAGCCACACGCTTTCCATGAATAAACCATTTGAAATCGAACATTAGCAGACACAAATGTAGACCTAATGAAACAAATTGTAAATGTAGGTTACACAACTTATTAGCCTGCTTCCAGCAATCAAACTCAGACAATGAAAACAGTTAGCCTCTAATTTTTATTGAAGTGATCACATTTACAATAATAGAATAGTCAGAAAATGAATGAATCACAATATTATGACACTCAATATTTCATAATGCATTTTGCTTACATGTCGCAGTACATCGAACAGTGTCACTCATTTTTCACTTGCTGCTTCCAGACACCTGACATCTCTTGGCATTAACCAGCCTGTCAACATCAGGGACCAGTTTCTGGGCAGTTGTCATTTTCATAATGTCATTTAGATATCTGTGTGTCAGCTGCGAGCGCAGTTTGGATTTGTTAATGGTCACGCCTGCTCACAGAGATATGTTGTCCCGAACATGCAAAGGATCTTTGAGGCAAAGTCTGTCATCTTGGGGTACATTGGTCCCAGGTATTGATAGAATGAGTCCAGACCCACAGTCTCAAATTTATATTTCAAAGCCGAGTTACACTGAACATCAATTGGTTCCATTTGGAGTTCCTCCAGCACATCTGATGCTGTGTTGATGGTAAACGGTGAGCAAAATAGTGAGAATTCCTTCTTGAGCTGAGTGAAGACTTGGAAACGATTCTGAAACTAATTTTTCAGCCGTGATATTTTGTCCTTGTACCTGTCCATGTTGTCATTATTCCCATGGGTGACACGCACAGACTGCAAAGAGGGAAAATGAGCTGGGTTGCTCCGGGATAGTTGCATCTCCCACAGGCCTAATTTAATTTGAAAGGCACGAATGCTGTCGTAGTATTCCCTAACAAGTTTGTTGCGGCCTTGCATGTTAACATTAAGCACATTTAAGTGCTCTGTTATATCCACTAAAAATGCAAGATCGTGAAGCCAGTCTGGGTCATCCAACTCTGCCACTGGCTTCCCTTTCTCGTTCATGATTAGTCCAATTTTCGCACGTAATTGAAAAAAACATTTGAGCACAACCCCTCTGCTCAACCAGCTGACTTCAGTGTGGTAGGATAGGCCGTGTCCAATATTACTTACGGGCAAAAGAGTGTCAAATTGCTGATGGTTGAGTCCCTTGGCTCTAATAAAATTAACCGTTTTGATTACTACTTCCAATTTATTGTCAATTTTTAGGCTCCTGCTACATAACGCCTCTTGGTGTATAAAACAATGAAAATTAATTGAAAATTCAGCAGGCGGCACAGACAGCGGTGGGAGAGAGAGAGAGCAACGAGAGAGAGAGAGCTGCGAGAGAAAGAGAGAGAGAGAGAGAGAGAGAGAGAGCGGCTGCCGCACAGATACATAATAAATGGTCGTGAATATATATTTTTTCCCCAAAATCATCCCGCAGGCCGGATTGGACCCCTTGGCGGGCCGGATGCGGCCCGTGGGTAGTTTGACACCCCTGCTCTAATCCAAGCATCTTTCTGGTAAACCTCTGCTGCACCCTTTCCAAAGCCTCCACATCCTTCCTGATTTGGGGCGACCAGAACTGCATGCAGTACTCCAAATCTCCCTTGATGAAAGGTCAATAAAGCTACATTATGACTTCCTGACCTATTCTCAGTGCCCTGACCAATGAAGGCAAGCATACAATTTGCCCTAACCCTAATGAATGTTGCTGTTTCCATCAAAATTTACCGTCAATGTTAGGTTCAATATTGTTCATACAATCTCCTGTCCTCTTGAGATTAAAGTTTAAGACAGACATTTTTTCTCCTGAATCAATTTACAAGATTCTGTGATGATCGTCTGAGCTGTCATTGGGAGCCCACATTTGCTAATATGTGTGATAAATATGTAGCCAAGGAGGTAAACCTAATAAACTCTCAGTGGTCAGATATAACTTCAATAGCTTTCAGGTGACAAATGAATAAATGGAGAATTAAGTAATCAAGAATAAAATTTTCATAGAAGGATTTTAAATTTCTTATTGACCAAGATAAGTCTGTATCCTTATTTCCGGATGATGGCGAGTTTCAGGAAGTAATGTTGTTTTCTGCAACAGTGTATTTTAGAAACAAGGGCAGGCCATGTTTGTAGAAACAAGGAACTGCAGATGCTGGTTTACACAAAAGGTTGCAAAGTGCTGGAGTATTTCAGCGGGTCTGGCAACATCTCTAAAGAACATGGATAGGTGACATTCGTGGTCGGGTCAGACTGGGCAATGTTTGATATTGTAACGGACTGGATTTAGTTAACAGTTTAATGGTGCATTCATATTTTGTTTGTGGCAATAACAACATGAGTGAGTTCAATACAGTGTTTGAAAGAAAGAAACACAAATCAGCACAAAGTTTTTAGATTTATATTTCCATCTGATGAAATAGTGAGTGAGAAGTTGGTATTAGCTTACTAGTGTTAAATGCCTGCAAGGAATTATTAGCCATTGTTCATACTTGTTCCTTTAAAGTCAGTAACATAAAGTGCCAGGAGAGGATTGTAGCCAAAGATAGGCACAGAGTGCTGGAGTAACTTGAGATGTTTGGTGGTCTGTGTGGGGTGGGAGGACCCGTTGCTCCTCTCGTGCAGCAGATGGCGCTGCACAGGACAAAGGGAGATGTTTTGTATATAGTTTATCCTGTCTGTAGACAGTGTGTGTGGTTGCAGCCATTTTGAGTTGTCTTGCTTCCAGCATTGAGTAAAGCATTAAAGACTTCTGTTGTAAAGTAAGGACTCTCAAATTTTATGCAGACCTAGAAAATCAACACGAAAGTGGTGTCAGGAGTGGAATACTTCGGACTGCGTCCAAAGACCCAGATAAGAGCCTTTTTTTTTTATTTAAAAAAAAACAGAACTCAAATTAACATGTCTCGGCAATTCGATCGTTTCGATCCCGAGCGAGAAAGGTGGTCGTCGTATTTAATGCGCGCTGAGTTTTATTTTGAAAGTATGGCAATTACGACTGACCAGAGGAAGAAGGCTCATCAATGTCTCCAGAAACTTTTGCACTGCTTCAAAATTTACTTACAGAAGAAGTAACTGAAATTCCATATGCTGAAATCACAACAGCTTTGCAGCTGCATTTCGAAGAAGGCCGAAATTTCCTTGCAGCTCTCCTAGATTTCTACCGGGCGGTGCAACAGGAAGGGCAATCGATCACGGAATTTCTTGCCAAACTTCGCACCAAGGCAAAGGCATGTGATTTTAAAACTCAATACTGCGAAAAGTGCCAAGACAATGCGTTGCGGGATAGACTGGTCATGGGCTGCAGGCACGCATTCATCCAGCAAGCGATTCTCAAGGATTCGGACGCCTCATTGAAGAATGTACTGCAGTGTGCTCAGATGGCTGCGTTGCTAAGTAAAGAACTGCACAAAATGGCCGGCGAAACAACGTTGAAACTCCCTCAGGAGGTGCATACAGTTCGTCAGACTCCTCCGCAACGCCAGAAACCACTTGATCGACTCAGAGCAAATCCAGAGAAGGTGGGACAGTTTCAGAAGAGCCGTCCCCCTGTGGGGGGAGGATCAAAACCCTGCTACTGCTGCGGCTCGACTGTTCGTCATCACCGTGAGTGCCCGTATATCGCGTCCGTTTGTTATGCCTGTAACCGAAAAGGTCATCTCCAGGCAGTGTGTCAATCCGTAACAAAGCTGAGAAAGGGCAAGAAAGCGCAAAACACAGTCGACCAAATCGTGGAGACCATTTCTATTGAAGTGCTCAGTGTGTCTACGATCACCGACAAGCCGAGGATTTTGCTGCGGGTCTCGAACGTCGATCTACAGTTCCAGGTGGACACTGGTGCGGCTGTGTCGCTAGTGGGTCAGGACATCTGGGAGAGAAACGGATCGCCGAAACTGAAACCGGCCAACATCCGCCTTTTCGGATACGGACGACAGCCCATTCCCATGAAAGGCAAATGCACTGTCGCCGTTTCCTGTAATGGTTTGACACAGATGTGGCCACTGATTGTCGTTGGTAAAGAAGGTACATCCCTGTGCGCCATCGACTGGATCCATGCTTTCAAGCTTGACATGAACGCCTTGATGGATCAACTATGGCATTGTCATCTACCCCGGATTGCAACATGGTCAACAAGTGCGAGAACATCCTGCAGAAGGTTCTTGACCAGGTTCCGGCCGTTTTCGCACCTGGGCTTGGACATTGCACAAAGATGAAGACACGGCTCATATTCAAAGACGATGCCGTCCCTAAGTTCTTCAAACCAAGACCAGTTCTGTTCAGTCGGATGGACGCCGTCGACAAGGAACGCTGCCGTCTTGAAGAAATGGGAATTATCACCCATGTGGACCATTCAGACTGGGCCACACCCATAGTTGTCGTTCAGAAGCCTTGCAGCAAGGTGCGCATCTGTGGCAACTACAAAGTGACTGTAAACCCTCAATTACACATTGATCAACACCCCATACCAAGAGTGGACGAGCTGTTCATCAAGCTGCAAGGGGGACAGTACTTCTCGAAATTGGACATGTCCGACGCGTATCTCCAAGTGGAACTGGATGACGAGACAAAAAACCTGCTCGTGATCAACACGCACAAGGGACTGTTCAGATACAACCGATTGTCATTTGGACCGGCACCGGCCACCTTCCAGAAACTGGTCGACAATCTGGTTGCCGGGATTCCGTACGTAGCCGCCTACCTGGATGACATAATTGTCACCGGCCAGACAGAGGAGGAACACCTGCAGAACCTGATACAGGTCCTCACGGCACTGAACAACTATGACATGAAGTTGCGCATGGACAACTGGGCATTCTCCCGACCGCAGGTCACATATCTCGGACATGTGATCTCGGCAAGTGGTCTGAAGCCATCGGAAGAAAGAGTGGACGCCATTGTGAAATTGCCAATGTGAAGCAGCTTGAAAGCTTCATTGGCAAGGTGAACTACTATGGCAAGTTCATACCGGCACTTTTGACTTTGTGCGCACCATTGAACAACCTGCGAAAACAGGACGTCGAATGGCACTGGTCCAAAGAGTGTGACCATGCATTCACCAGGTTGAAGGAGATGCTCGCCCAGAAGTCGCGTTTGGTCCACTATGACCCATCGAAGCCGATCTCGCTGGTCGCCGATGCATCGCCGTCTGGTTTTGGAGCAGTAATCTCACAAATGGCGCCGAATGGCAAGGAAGAACCAATCGCGTTCGCATCCAAAACGCTGACGACCGCCAAGAAAAACTAGTCAAGTGGAGAAAGAACAGCATACAGATAAAGCAAATACTGATATCTCTTCAAAAGAGAACACTGAGGAAAACTCTGTTGATTCTGAGCCTTTAGCAAGGGTTGTGAAACGCAAAATAGGCTGGTAAAAAAGAGTAAAGCAAGGTCCAGCTAAATGGAGACATTCAAACTGGAAAGGGGAATGTGATGTTTGCTGGACTGTGTGGGGTGGGAGGACCCGTTGCTCCTCCCGTGTAGCAGATGGCGCTGCACAGGACAAAGGGAGATGTTTTGTATATAGTTTATCCTGTCTGTAGACAGTGTGTGTGGTTGCAGCCATTTTGAGCTGTCTTGCTGCCAGCATTGAGTAAAGCATTAAAGACTTCTGTTGTAAATTAAAGACTCTCAAGTGTTGTGCAGACCTAGAAAAAGAACACAAAATAACTCAGCATTTCTGGAGAACATGGATAGGTGACGTTTCACAGAGTGCTGGGAGTAACTCAGCGGGTCAGGCATTATCTCTGGAGAAGAAGGATGGCATGGTAGCCACAGCAATTGATCTCATGTACACATGGTCTTTGCCACTAAAGATAGATTTTACCACCAGGCTGTCCACCATGAACTCCAAAGACAGAAGGTGAGTGAAGAGTTTTTACAAAATTGATTCTATTATCCACTACACCCCACAATCACCATGGAAATAAGTTCATGCCCATCACGTCTACTCCGCCATTCAATCATGGCTGATTTATCTTTCCCTCTTAACCCCATTCTCCTGCCTTCTCCCCATAACCCCTGACACCCATGCTAATCTAGAATCTGTCAAACTCTGCCTTAAAAATGTTCATTAACCAGGCCTCCACAGCCATCTGTGGCAATGAATTCCACAGATTCACCACCCTCTGACTAAAACAATTCTTCCTCGAGGATCTATAGGAACGTCCTTTAATCCTGAGGTTGTGCTCTGGTCGACCTCTCCCACTAGTAGGAGAGAAATCTGTGAAGGACATTGACATAATGGACAAGAAAACTAAAAAAATGTAAACAATGTTGAAGGCATAGTAAGAGCTACAAAAGTTGCAAGACATAGCAAGAGGAACAAAAATTATCTTCCTACCACCTGAAACAAAATGTAAAAGTTTAAAGCAATTTGTAAGACCCTTAATCTGGTGAAGGGCATGGACAATGAAATAACTTCAGCCTTTTACCAGGGAATTGCAGCGTGCATTGTAAGTAACAGTACATGATTTGAGGTGCATTGAATACTAACATTTTTCCTTCTATTTGTTTGATATTAGGAGGAGAAACCTTGAGGCTGGAGACAATCTTAGAGTGGTGGAAAGAGAAGAACACTGACTTCAGCTCCCGTCTGATAATTGTTCTGGACTGTGAGAATGCTCTTCCATGGGTTAAAGATGTGAGAAGAGTGGGTGATATTTTTGTTGCTGTGCAAGGTGCTAAACTGGCTAAAGAAGTGAATATTGAGGAGGCAGATCTTCCCCAGTTAGGTGACTTTACGAAAGACTGGGTAGAATATAATTGCAACCTTGACAACAGCATTAGCTGGTCAGATAAGGGAAGAACAGTGACTGCTATTTATGGTATATCCAAGTCCTGGAGTGACTACAGCCTACATTTACCAACAGGAAGCGATGTTGCCAAACATTGGATGCTTTATTTTCCTCGCATCACCTATCCTCTCATTCACCTGGCAGACTGGTGCGGTGGCTTGAACCTCTTTTGGGTGTGTAATGTGTGCTTTAGATGTTTCAAACGGTTGAAGATGAGATGGTTCCCACCCACAGTTCTGGATACGGGGCAGGGATTTAAACTTGTGAAATCATGAGACATTGTCTTCATGTGGCAAATACTAGGTCTTTGTTTTGCACTTACAGGCATCTTTCCAAAGATTTTAGTGTAAAGGTTTGTAAAAGTTAGGCTATAAATGCTGTAAAGCCACTGGTTTATCCAAGCTTGCATTTCTTAAATTCAGATTTCAGGTTCGTCAAAAGGAACACATTTTTATATTTACAATGCACTGAGTTCAGATTCACTAACTGTTTTAATGACAATAATGGACGTTTGTTTAAAATGTCCATCATTACGTACAAGAAAGAAGCGCCGAGCTCTGAACATGCCAATCGTAGGTTCTGAAAATACCACATTTTCCTGACTTAAAACCAGCGTTTAAATGCTTATTCTGCATAATATTCCTGAAATGTTATGGTCATGTTTTATATTCTATCTTGCTCTCAGTTACTTACTTTTGGATAACAGATGTAATAATAATTTGAGGAAAGTAATTGCAATCAGCAGTAATGTCAATACATAACTTTAACTAATATGTTACCAAAAATTGCAAACAAAATTACTACATATTGTGGTCCTTTAGAGAATCGATTTTGTGTCTTTCTATTTGAATGCTAAATGTGCAACGTTCTTCATTCACCACTGATATGAATCGATGCAATAGTTGATCGCCTTTATCTTTTTTAAATATGACTGTTCAGTATGAGGTCTATTACGCTCTGATAAGGTTTAACTAATTTTATAATATAACACATTCGACTGGTCATTAGAATTCGGATGTGTGTTGCAACCACACATTGTTGGGACAACCTTCATTGCAAATGTAGTACCACATCGAAGTTACTGAGTCCAATATCAAAACATTATCTTGTACCTGACCATGCATTATATATGAAAGGAACGAGGCACCTGGTATCTGATCTTTTGTATATATCAACTCCATTTATAAATACATTTTATTTCTAACACTTTTCTAAAATCTTTTTTAATTCATCTTATTTGCATGTAATTACCTGTGTAATCAAAAGGAGATTATCTGAATGGCTTAATTGTATCTTTATTTTGCGATCAATTAATTTGTCACATATTTATTATATGCCTGGCACAAACATTAATGTTTGAGAATTTATTTTTGTTATTTAAATGGTTTGGTTACAGTGCTTTAATTACATAC
The DNA here is from genome assembly GCA_038087875.1 of Malacoraja senta. Classification (NCBI taxonomy): domain Eukaryota; kingdom Metazoa; phylum Chordata; class Chondrichthyes; order Rajiformes; family Rajidae; genus Malacoraja; species Malacoraja senta. Next base: position 90,792,885 of record CM075979.1, on the reverse strand, counting down.
TTTTAATTTCATTATTCTCAAAGTTCCCTATCAAATGAAATAATAAAACATACTTATTTCAACTGTACACATCAAATCATTTTGTTTTAATATTTTATGGATTTTCCTATAGTCCATACAGACCCAATGCGATTTGCCATTTAAGGGCCAGTGACACTGTGGGGCTAGTGACACTGGGGCTAGTAACACTGTGGGGCTAGTAACACGGTGGGGCTAGTAACACTGTGGGGCTAGTAACACTGGGGCTAGTGACACTGGGGCTAGTGACACTGGCAAGTGACAGTGGGGCTAGTGACACGGGTATGTGGGTGTGTGTGTGCGTGCCTCTGTGTGCGTGTGCGTACCTGTGTGCGTGCCTGCGTGTGTGTGCGTACATGAGTGTGCGTGCCTGTTTACGTACATGAGTGTGCGTGCGTGTGTGCCTGTGTGTGTGCATGCCCATGTGTGTGTGCATGCCCGTGTGTGTGTGCGTACATGAGTGTGCGTGCCTGTTTACGTACATGAGTGCGTGTGTGCCTGTGTGTGCGTGCCTGTGTGTGCATGCCCATGTGTGTGCGCGTGCCATGTGCAGCATGTGTGTACCTGCAGTTGTCACACTTTTGCCATCAATGTGTGAGCATTAATATCGATGAAGCAGAGCCCGGTCTCCAGTTGTGACCTGGTGACCTTGTCATTAGGTCATGGCTGCACTGTCAATATGATCATGACTGATCATCTAAAATCAGTACCCGGTTCCTGCTTTTTCCCCATATTCCGTTAGCCCTAAGAGCTAAATCTATCTATCTCCCTATCTCCCTCTCTCCCTCCCTGTCCTCCTCTCCTCCTCCCTCTTTCCTCTCTCCCCCCTCGTGAGAATTCAACAGATTCACAACTTTGGGTGAAAACGTTTTTCCTCTTCTTAGTCCTAAATGGCATACCCCTTATTCTTAAACGGTGTGACCCCTGGTTCTGGACTCCCTCAACATCTGGAACATTTTTTCCTTCATCTCACCTGTCCAATCATCTAAGAAATTTATATGTTTCTATAAGATTCCCTCTCATCCTAAATTCCAGTGAATGCAAGCCCAGTCGACCCATTTTTTCATCGTATGTCAGTGCTGCCATATCGGCAATTAACCTGATAAATCTACGCTGCACTCCCTCAATAGCAAGGATGTCCTTCAAATTTGGAGACCAAAATTGCACACAATACTCCAGGTGCGGTCTCACCAGGGCCCAGTACATCTGCAGTAGGACCTCCTTGCTCCTAAACTCAAATCCTCTTGCATTGATGGGCAACATGCCATTAGCTTTCTTCACTGCCTGCTGTACCTGCATGCTTACTTTCAGTGACTGATATACAAGCACACCCAGGTCTCTGCACCTCCCCTTTTCCTAATCTGACACCATTCAGATAATAATCTACCTTCCTGTTCTTGCCACAAACGTGGATAACCTCACATTTATCCACATTATACTGCATCTGCCCGCTCACCCAACCTATCCATGTCACCCTGCAGCCTCATTGCATCCTCCTCGCAGCTCACACTGCCACCCTGCTTTGTGTCATGCGCAAACTTAGCGATGTTACATTTAATTCCCTTATCTAAATCATTAATATATATTGTAAGCAACTGGGGTCCCAGCACCGAGCCTTGCGACACCCCACTAGTTACTGCCTGCCATTCTGAAAAGGACCTGTTATTTCCTACTCTTTGCTTCTGGTCTGCCAACCAGTTCTTTATCCAAGGTAGACAAAAATGCTGGAGAAACTCAGCGGGTGAGGCAGCATCTATGGAGCGAAGGAATAGGTGATGTTTCAGGTCGAGACCCTTCTTCAGACTGATGTGGAGGTGGGGGGGGGAGCGGGAAGAAGAAAGGAAGAGGTGGAGGCGGTGGACTGTGGGAGAGCTGGGAAGGGGAGGGGAAGGAGGGAGAAAGCAAGGACGACCTGAAATTGGAGGTCAATGTTCATCATGAAGTGCTGAGCCACCGGGAGATCAGGAGATCAGATCCTCCGCTCAGTTCGCATTAACCAACCTGATCTCCCGGTGGCTCAGCACTTCAACTCCCCCTCCCATTCCGAATCCGAACTTTCTGTCCTGGGCCTGAGCCATGGCTCTTCCACTAGATCCTCAGTCCCCTAGTATTTCTGGGATATTGTGTGTGTCTTCCTTAGTGAAATCAGAACCTAAGTACTCGTTTAACTGTTCTTCCATTTCCTTGTTTCCCATTATAAATGTAACTGTCTCTGACAGTAAGAGACCTACATTTGTCTTCACTATTCTTTTCATTTTTACATATCTAAACAAACTTTTACAGTCAGTTTTTATATACCCTGCAAGCTTTCTTTCATGCTCTTTTTCCCCCCCTCTTAATTAACACCTTTGTCCTCCTCTGTTGAGTTCTAAATTTCTCCCAGTCCTCTGGTTTGCCGCCTCTTCTAGCCAATTTATATGCCTCTTCCTTGGCTTTAACACTATCCTTGACTTCTCGTCAGCCACGGTTGAGCCGCCTTCCCAGTTTTATTTTTTCGCCAGACAGGGATGAACAATTTCTGGAGTTCATCGATGCGGTCTTTAAATCTTCACCATTGCATCTCCACTGTCAACCCTTTAAGTATAATTTGCCTGTCTATTCTAGCCAATTCCCGTTACATACCTTCAAAGTCTCCTTTATTCAAATTCAGGACCCTAGTCTCTGAATTAAATGTGTCACTCTCTATCCTAATGCAGAATTCCACCATATTATGGTCACTGTTGCCCAAGGGGCCTGCTGTGCTCCACTTCTTTGTTCTGGAAGTCACGTGCTGACATGACATTACTGCCCTGTGAGAGACCACAGGTCAGACAAGCCTATCTACCTGGGAGACCAGCATCAGGACGGGGAAAGATACGACTCTCTGGTAAGGTGTGACAGCAGGAAAGCTGGAGGAAAGGCCAAATCCTGGCCAGTTCTGCTGGCTATTAGTTGCAATATTGCTCAGCTAATCTGCTGGACAATTCCTACAATTCTGCATTTTATGACTGTTATGGTTTCTCTTTGTGGCTGTGCACCTTAACCTGTCAAATAAAGACCTTCAACGGCTTGTCCCTATGATATGTCTGATCACACATTATTAGTGGTGTCTATCTCCCACATTCATTTTTCCATTCTCTTTCCAACTTCTGACAGGTCTTCAACCTTGTTTCCCTTTCCACAGATGTGACCTGATCTGCTGAGTGCTTCCATCATTTTCTGTTTTACAGCTTTAAAAAATAAAATCTACCAATTAATAATTGCACCCCCTCTAGTGGTAATATTACAGTAAGTCGTGTAAAGACAAAAGTTCACACTCAATGGTTTACCATAGTAAGCCACGTTCAAAGTTGCCAACAAAACCTAGTGTATTATTGCTTTTGTTTATTGTGTAGAAATTGCTACAGAAGGATACACGGTGCTGGAGTAACTCAGCGGGTCAGGCAGCATCTGTGGAGAACATGGATAGGTGACGTTTCACAGAGTGCTGGAGTAACTCAGCGGGTCAGGCAGCATCTCTGGAGAAAATGGATAGATGACCTTCCAGGTCAGGACCCTTCGTCAGCCTGGGCAATGTTTGATTTTGTAACAGACTGGATTTAGTTACCAGTTTAATGGCGCACAAATATTTTAGTGGCAATCATGATCTTCACCTCAATGGTGACTTTTCTTCTGGTCTTTCTTCCTCTAGTTCAATATTGAAGATATTCTTCTATGGTGGTCCACGTGACATGTAGGTGATATGCTCTGCTCATCTCATTTATGATCTATTGAGCAGAGTGCAGATGATTGAAATACTGTAACTTCCCGTGTCAGATCTTTAGTGTCTTGGACCTTACCTAGTCATCTTATCCTCATCAGTTTCCTTGGATGGCTTGTTGCATGGAGAAATAATACAATCATTGGCACCCTCTAGCATCTTCAAGTTATAATAGATAATCCAGCAAGACAATAGTGTAAACCAGAGGAAATAAAACTTTTAATTTCCTTTATGTTCGTCAGGTTTATAGGATACATGTGTATGTTCCTCTCAACACTTGCATCTTGTTCTCTTCCACTTATTATTCCAAGTTTCTATTCAAGCTATTTTCAACATCAGTTTATTGCTGCTTAAAAGTTGGAAATACTCTGTCATGGGCAGTTTCTTCTGTGGAGAACCAGATTTCTGGTAGACTTCACGGTTTTAAACAGAGCTGATAGTCTTCCAGCAGTCAATGAAGGTCTTGCTTTGTGTCCCATTGTTCAGCCCAGTGATTTGAGTGTCTGATGATATTGGAAATGAAGAAGTCTGATACCAAAATATCTCTTTTAGACTTTAGAGATTTCGGCCCACTGAGTTTGCACCAACCAGCAATCACCTGTTCGCACATGCACTATCCTACACACTAGGGACAACTGACAATTTACAAAGGCAATTAACCTACAAACCTGCACGTCTTTGGAACGTGGGAGGAAACCGGAGCACGGGAGAATGTACAAATTCCGTACAGACAGCACCCGTAATCAGGATGGAACCTGGGTCTCTGGTGCTGTAAGGCAGCAACTCGACTTGCTGCGCCACCATGCCTCTCCACACATTTTGCACAAATCTGCCAGAAGAGGAAACTGATTGTGCAGCTTATGATGGAATGACAGCAGAGGAGTTCTACAGATGTTCTATCTTTGGATTCTCCATAACTTTTCACAGAATGCCAACCTGTCCACAACATCAGACAAACACTTCCTCTGCCTCTACAGCTGAAGGTGTCCAATTCAGCAAGCAATGTGACTAGATTAATCCTTGAATGGTGTTGTGGAAGAGAATCAAAGAACAATTTATTTATCTTGTGCTTTTTGATTTTAACTTATTTCAACAAACCGTGGGAAATCCCCATAGAGAGAACTCTCACTATGCGTTGTGCAAGAAGGAACTGCAGATGCTGATTTAAACCGAAGATAGACACAAAAAGTTGGAGTAACTCAGCGGGATGGGCACCATCTCTGGAGAGAAGGAATGGGTGATGTTTTGGGTCGAGACTGCACATTTAGTTAACATGGGCACAGGATTTCAAAGTTAAGACTTAAGGTTCAAGGTTTGTTTATTGTCTCATGTACCAATTAAGGTACAGTGAAATTCAGATTGCCATACAGTGGCAATCAAGAGCAACAAGACACCCAAATATTTTTTTTACATGAACAGCCACCACAGCGACTCCCACGTTCCTCACTGTGATGGAAGGTAAAAAAAATTAAATCTTCCCTTCTTTGATCTCCCGCAGTCGGGGCACTTGAACCTTCCGTTGTCAGGGCGCTCTTGGCTCCCTTAGCCTGCGGTCAATCCCTCCACATCTGGGCAATCAACTTCCCGCATCGGGGGGATCTCAGCTCCCCACGCCGTGCGATCGCACACCGGGTTGGGGCTAGTCGAACCTCTTGCGACTTGGAGCTTCCCGACATCAGTCTCTACCTGAGACTGTGAGCTCCTCGATGTTGAAATCCACAGGCTGCGGTTGGAGCGTCGATCACAGGCAAGGGATCGCAGGCTCCGATGGTAAGTCCACAGCCCTGCGGTGGGGCTCAAAGTCAGTCTCGAGCAAGGCCGCCAACTCCATGATGTTAGGCCGCAGAACGACCAGAGATACGATACAGATTTAAAAAATCGCATCTCTGGCAAGGTAAAAGATTGCATTTTTTTTTAAATATACATCTTCACAAAACTTATTGTTTAAATTATTTGTTTCACTAGGTCAGAATAAAAGGACGTACCTTTAGAAAGGAGATGAGGATAAATTTCTGTAGTCAGCAAGTGGTGAATCTGGAATTTATTGCCACAAACTGTGGAAGCCAAGTAGATGGCTATTTTTAAAGTGGAGATTGACAGATTCTTGATTAGTACAGGTGTCAAAGGTTATGGGGGAAAGGCAATAGAATGGGGTTGACAGGGAATGATAGATCAGCCATGATTGAATGGACGAGCAGACTGCCCTTATTCTGCTTATTAAAAATTCTGCATATTTGGAAGCCACTTTTCGTGACAAGGAGGACATGTCAGATATCTAAGAGGGAGTTAGATGTGGCCCTTGTGGCTAAAGGGATCAGGGGGTATGGAGAGAAGGCAGGTACGGGATACTGAGTTGGATGATCAGCCATGATCATATTGAATGGCGGTGCAGGCTCAAAGGGCCGAATGGCCTACTCCTGCACCTATTTTCTATGTATCTATATCTGGAATTATCTCAGAACAGATGCGACAGAGTCAAGTTAAGTTGAGTTTATTGTCATGAACAAGTATGGTGAGGTACAGGTGCAATGAAAATAGAGTCATGCAGCACGGACACAGGCCCTTCGGCCCAACGCATCCATGCTGACCACATCGGGCCCATCTAAGCTAGTTCCCTTTGCCCTAGTTTGTCCCATATCCCTCTAAACCTTTCCTTGTATCCAAAGTGTTTCGTATTGAATATATTATTGACAGATTTATTAATAATAATCACAGAATCATTACATGGGTGGCATGGTGGCACAGCGGTAAAGTTGCTGCCTTACAGTGCCCAAAGACCCGAGTTTAATCCTGACTACGGGTGCTGTCCGTACGGAGTTTGTACGTTCTCCCTGTGACCAGGTGGGTTTTCTCTGGGTGCTCCGGTTTCCTCCCACACTCCAAAGACGTACAGGTTTGTGGGTTAATTGGTTTTGGTAAGTTATAAATTTGTCCCTCGTGTGTGTAGGTTAGCATACAGGGTGTGATCGTTGGTCTGCGCGGACTCGATGGGCTGAAGGGCCTGTTTCCACGCTGTATCTCTAAAGTATCTATCTCTAAGCTGAATGCACAGCAGAAAGATGCAACATAATGTAGAAATGGATACAGTTTCCTTGATATAGAATTTTTCACATTTGTTAAAATGAAAAAATAAATCTGCTACAAATAATACGCATCATCACTGGTTCAAGTGGAAAAATGTTGCTTCAGATTTGAAAGTTGATGGATTTTTCTCAGACAAGTTATAAATATTTTCTGGGTAATAATTCCTGCATGATGAACTGTTAGGGACATTCTTGCTCTGATCTCCCATCCATTTTTTTCCTGTAGGTAACAGCTGATACAATTCATTGATTACAATTTAGTTTGAATATTTGCAAATGAACAGAAAAACTTGATTTGCATAGTTCCATTTACAATGAAGAGTTTATAATTCACAAACGCATTCTGCTTAAAATTCAAAAATACCATTATGCCTGTTGCTGTCCTGACACATTCTTCCAGCATCCGGGCTGATAATGCAAGCACTGTTTGAATGACATCAGAAGCACTCTGAGACACATTTCAGGTGAAGTTTTGATTTTCCAATAGTACTTTTGTAAACCTGTACAGCAATGAAGATTTTATTTTGTTGTCAAGGGCTTTGGTTGGGAAATATTCCAGGCACATCACTGTTGTTTGAGAAGTTGAGGTGGTCCATCATCAGAATCTTCATTTCTTTCATTTCTTTCCCTTCTGCGGTTATCTTTGCCAAAATGTAATCGAGCTGATCATCCATCCTCACTGCAACAAGAGGGATTGTGCTGTTTAAATTTCCATTAGTCAGATTGAAATTGCTTTCATAAAGTCCATCCCGTTTCATATGAAATGCATGCAGAATCCAAATATGATTACCATGCAAATATTCCGCTAGTCATGCACTTTGGGGATTTCACACCGAATGGCCATTGAACGAGGATGCCAGCTCTGGAATTAGCACGGGAGTATCATGAACACGGGAACAACATGAACACGGGAACAACATGAACACAGGAACAACATGAACACGATCATGAACACGGGAACATCATGAACACGATCATGAACACGGGAGTATCATGAGCACGGGAACATCATGAACACGGGAACATCATGAACACGGGAACATCATGAACACGGGAGTATCATGAACACGGGAACATCATGCACACGGGAACATCATGAACACGGAACAACGAACATGGGAGCCTCGTGTCAACATTGAAACCAGGCCTCTGCTCACTTGGCAAAGCCCCTGAAACTCACGCTCTGACCAATTTATCCGTATCACCAACTAAGGGTGGGCCTTGGGATTCCTTCATTGGTTCCAGTCCCAATACATCATATATCCGTGTTCTCCAGAGGTACTGCCTGACTTACTGAGATACTCCAGCACTTTGTGGCTTAAGATTGGAAGTAGCATGGGCAGAGTATGTCCTCTGGTTCGAGTCTTCAACATCCATCACTGCCCATGGCTTGGTATCATCACCGTCTGCCAACGATGCTCTAACAACATATTTACCTCCAAAACTTCTCCTAAACCCACAACCTTTACATTTGGGAGGAGGGTATGATCCTGATGTCAGATGTCAGCAAACCTCTGGCACTGAAGTTGGTTTGGAATCTTTTATTCTTCAGAAATAGAGCAAAAATGGTCACTAGTTTCCCCAAATTTTCATGCCTTTAGCTTTTTTTAAAATCAGACTCCTATGCTGCCAGTCATACGTTGTTGACGTGACATTCACGCCGTGTCTGATATCTCCATATGTCCAGCAGATCCAGTGATTCATTGATACTTGAGCATCCAGAAGAGGCATAATGAAGCAACACACAACACAGACCCACCACATGTACCCACAACACACAACACGGAGCCTGCACATGTATCCACAACATACAACACGGAGCCTGCAGATGTACCCACAACATACAACACGGAGCCTGCACATGTACCCACAACATACAACACGGAGCCTGCACATGTACCCACAACATACAACACGGAGCCTGCACATGTACCCACAACATACAACATGGAGCCTGCACATGTACCCACAACATACAACATGGAGCCTGCACATGTATCCACAACATACAACACAGAGCCTGCACATGTATCCACAACATACAACATGGAGCCTGCACATGTATCCAGAACATATAACATGGATCCAGCTATCCACAACATACAACACAGAGCCCAGGCGTGTATACATACAACACTGAGGCGGCACACATATCCAGAACATACAACACGCAGCCTGTGCAGATATACATGCAACACTGAACATGTACATGTACCCACAGCATACAACACTGAGGCCACACATGTATCCACAACATACAACATGGGGAGCACATACAACATGCCACAACATACAACATGCCACGCTCACCAATAAAAACGATGGCGAGAGCAGCCAGGACAAAGCTGACCATCAACAGCAACATTACGACTGCCAGCAGCAGCCCTTTCTTCAGCCGTGAGGGCGAACAGCGATTGCCGTTTGCTGTGGAGTCAACAGCTGCAGGTGTGAGAATTAACAATAATAATAATAATAATACATTTTATTTATATAGCGCTTTTCAGGACTCAAAGTCGTGACCGTAATGCAATATTTGTTTTATCTCCCTTCCTCAATTTAAGCAGATTTTTTTCATTTTTGAATAACTTATTATCTAATACACTAAGACAATTTTAATTGAAGAAATACACTAATGACTTTAAGCTGAAGAAGTGTGAGATCATTAGCACCTTTGCATTTTAGTAGGACAATGTATTTGATCTTCTGCATGGTAATTATTTAATCCCTTATGAAATGAACCTCATGACAAAAACACAGGAGTGGAGACTGATCTTGACTCTGACCCTGTCACCTACCAATCTCCGATTCCTCCTTCTTGTTATCAGTCAATAATTCCTTGGTGGAAGTTTCAATGTTCTCGGCAACGCTGGGACATTCGACGGTATCTAGGAGAGAGTTACACGGAAATAACAATCACAATAATACTTTATTAGCCAAGTATGTTTTGTAACATACGAGGAATTTCATTTGCCAAGTCAGTCATATAAATAAAAAGCAACAGAACACACAAAATACATTTTAACATAAACATCCACCACAGTGACTCCTCCACATTCCTCACTGTGATGGAAGGCAAAAAATGTTCAATCTCTACCCTTTGCTCTCCCGCGGTCGCGGGCCTCGAGCCCTCCGTTGACGGGGCGATCAGCTCCTGCATCGGGGGGATGTCAGCTCCCCCGCGCCGGCGGGGCTGGTTGAGCCTCTGTATCTTGGAGCTCCCGACTAGCCTCTCCCGAGACTGCGAGCCCTTGATGGTAAAGTCCGCAGGCCGCGGTTGGAGCGATCCGAGGCAAGGGATCGGCTCCGATGTTAAGTCCACGTCCCACAGTGGGGCTCAAAGTCAGTCCAAGGAGGCTCAAAGTCAGTCCAACATCGATGTTAGGCCGCAGAGCGACTGGAGACACGACCCGGAAACATCGCGTCACCGGCAAGGTGAGAAACTGAAGAAAAAAAGTTCGCCCTCCCTTCCCCCCACATAAAACAAACCGGAGAACATTTACACAAACTTATAAAACACACTAAAAATAAAAAAAACAGACAAAAAAACAGACTGTTGGCGGGGCTGCCAATCGTTTGGCCCCTTGGTGGTAAATAACATGACTGCAGTCTACTGATGTGACTGTCTTCATCTTCAATGACTTACAGAGGATTACTGTATGAAAGTTTACTAAAGGGAAAAGCAAATTAATACAGTTGTTTTGTTGTCTTCTAATACCCTGAACAGCATCTCTCATTCAATATCTTGCCACGGTTGTAAAAGTGTTTCCAGAGGCCTTGTAAAGAATAGCCACAGCCAATGGGATTTAGTTTACAGTTTAGTTTATTGTCACGTGTACTGAGGTACAGTGAAAAGCTTTTGTTGGTGCTCACCATTCAGCGGAAAGACAATACCTCTGTGGCAAGCACACAAATAGTCTCCTGAGTTGGGCGCCATCTCTAAAGCTCACCATGCCCACTAAAGGAGGACACAAACTGAACAAAATGGTTGTTGTTTTATCAGTGATAAAGAATAACAATTATTCTCGGTTAAATTCGGTGTCACTGTGGCACAACTCCAGTGTCAAGGGTAGGATCCTGACCTCAGGGGCTGTCTGCGTGGAGTTTGCACGTTTTCTCTGTGCCTGTCTGGGTTTCCTCCGGGTGCTCCGGTTTCCTTCCACATCCCAAAGACGTACGAGCTAGTAGGTTAATTGACTGCTGTAAATTGCCCCTGAATGTGAGTGGCAGAATTGGGGGAAATCAACAGGGATATGGGGAAAACAAAATGGCATGAGTGTAAATGGGAGCTGAAAGATCCCTGCAGACGCGAGGGTGTTTTCAATCCTGAATGAATCGATAATAAAATAACTATATAATATTTACTTTATTTCTGCCTTTTCCCCATTCTCTTCTCTGAAAGTTACCATTGTTAGCAGCCAGTTTTCCTGACTCTGAATCTGTAACAAGTGTTACTGCAGGGATCATTGTTGCTTGTAATATCGGACTGGGCTGAGAATGTAGATGCTGTGATTAGTAACTCTGCAGACAATAGGAAAATTGGTGAAGTTGCAGAAAAAGCAGTTTGTCTAAGGATACAAGGGGACATGGAGCAACTGGTAAGTGGGGGATTGACAGGTGAGATTCAACCCAGGCAAGCGGGGTAATGCACTTTGGAAAGTCAGAGTAAATAGCAAGACCCAAGGGGTGTTAATGTATAAAGCTTCGTTAATTATTGTAACGTAGTGAAAAGCTTTTGTTTGCACGCTATCCAGTCAAAGAAAAGACGAAACATGAATACGAGCTGCCCACGGTGCACAGGTAAAGGGTACAATATTCAGTGCAAGTCTGTGTCACCTCTTTCAGAGAGCTATGGATGGATAGGATAGCAAAAATAGCATTTGTATTTGAGGAGGAATTTCTTCAGAGGGTGGTGGATCGGTGGAATTCTTTACCACAGAAGGCTGTGGATATATGTAAGGTAGAGATAGATAGATTCTTGATTAGTACAGGTATCAGAATTTATGAGGTGAAGGCAGGAGAATGGGGTTAGGAGGGAGTGATGGATCAGCCATGATTGAATGGCGGAGTAGACTTGATGGGCCGAATGGCCTAATTCTGCTCCTATCTCATATGATTTGGTATGCTTGCCTTCAGAGGCGGAGGCAATGAGTGTATGAAGGGGGATGTCACATTGCAGTTGTTTAGACTAGAATACTGTGTTCTGGACACCACGCTGCAGGAAGGATGTGGTTGCAGTTGAGAGAGTGCAGAAGAGATTCACCAGAACATTGTGTGGAATGGAGAGCTGTAGTTATAAGCAAAGATGTTACAGACTGGGTTTATTCTCACTGGAGTATAGGAGGCTGAGTGGTGATGATGCAGAGGGTTAAAAATTACAACGGGCATTGATAGAACAGATAGAATGTTTTTTCCAGGGCAGAGGTGGCTGGAACTAGAGGTACGGGTTAGGGTGAGAAAGTTAAAGTAAATCAGGATTAGGGTTAGATTGCATCACTCAAGCTCGCTGACACAACTACAGTTAATGTAGTAGACGTGGCAGACACTTCCTGCACGACAAAGTTCCAGAACAGCATTAATTTAAAGGTTGGTTGAGGGATCACGAGTGGACAACTCTCTTGCTCTCCTTTGAAGAGTGAAATTAAATTATTCATAACCATCTGAGAGAGAACTGAAGTGGGTGCAGATCGGGGTGGAAATATCAAATACTAGAGGGCATAGCTTTACATTGAGAGGAGCTAACATTTAAGCAGATTTGCGAGACAGGTTTTTACACCAAGGGTGGTGGGTGCCTGAAACGTGCTGCCAAGTGTACATAGAACATAGAAAATAGGTGCAGGAGTAGGCCATTTGGCCTTTTGAGCCAGCACCGCCATTCAATATGATCATGGCTGATCATCCACAATCAGTACCCCGTTCTGGCTTTTTCCCCATATCCCTTGATTCTCTTAGCCCTAAGAGCTAAATCTAACGCTCTCTTGAAAACATCCAGTGAATTGGCCTCCACTACCTTCTGTGGCAGAAAATTCCACACAGATTCACAACTCTCTGGGTGAAAAGGTTGTTCCTCATCTCAGTCCTAAATGGTTAACCCTTTTTCTTAAACTGTAACCCCTGGTTCTGGACTCCACCAACATCAGGAGTATTTTTTGTGCATCTACCCTGTCCAAACCTCGAAGAATTTTATATGTTTCTATAAGATATCCTCTCATCCTTCTAAATTCCAGCGAATACAAACCCAGTCAACCCATTCTTTCATCATACGTCAGTCCCGCCATCCCGGGAATTAACCTGGTGAAACTACGCTGCACTCCCTCAATAGCGATAATGTCCTTCCCCAAATTAGACTAAAATTGCACACAATACTACAGGTGCGGTCTCACCAGGGCCCTGTACAACTGCAGTAGGACCTCCTTGCTCCTAAACTCAAATCTTCTAGCAATGAAGGCCATTAGCTTTCTTCACTGCCTGCTGGACCTGCATGCTTACTTTCAGTGACTGATGGACAAGCACACCCAGGTCTCGTTGCACCTCCCCTTTTCCTAATCTGACACCATTCAGAAAATAACCTGCCTTCCTGTTCTTGCCAGCAAAGTGGATAACACCACATGTATCTACATTATACTGCATCTGCCATGCTTCTGCCCACTCACCCAACCCATCCAAGTCACCCTGCAGCCTCATAGCATCCTCCTCGCAGCTCACACTGCCACCCAGCTTTGTGCCATCTGCAAACGTAGAGATGTGACATTTAATTCCCTCGTCTAAATCATTAATATATATTGTAAATAACGGGTCCCAGCACCGAGCCTTGTGGCACCCCACTAGTCACTGCCTGCCATTCTGAAAAGGACCCGTTAATTCCTACTCTTTGCCTCCTGTCTGCCAACCAGTTCTCTATTCAAGTCAATTCCCTACCCCCAATACCATGTGCTCTAATTTTGCAAGTGGTGGAGGCAGGGTGATAAGGCTGAATGATGTTTAATATAAAAATATATATTAAATGGATTCCTGGGCTAGATTACACATATTTAATCTCAAAGCAGGCTTTTCTCTAGTAGATTGATACAGAAAGGCAAGGCCAGGATGCTGTGCATTGAGATAATGACCGATGACTTTGAAATGCGTCTACCAATTGATGAGAGAGGAAGCCCAGATTAATCCCAGTAAGGGGTATTGAGACAATGTCCGATGCCTTTGAGGTATGCAGTGACTGATGACTTTGATATGCAAGTGCCTTGTACCAATATCCGATGCCTTTGATATGTAAGTGCCTTGTACCACATGACAAGATGCCTTTGATGCGACTGATGATTGACAAGAGACAAACTCAGACGCATCCTGTAGTAATGTGTATTTACTGTACCTCTGACCATGACTAATGTCTTTAGAATGTGCTTAGGTGACAAAAGAACAGTATATACCATGTAATTCTGTGTTCAGGGAAGTGGAGAGAGGAGAGCCAAGTGTCTGTGTTGCTCACTTGGCTGGGGTTTGTTTTCCTTGCCACTTCCATCGGACGATAATTAGTAACGTTTTGAATTGGTCTACCAAACCGCTTTGTGAGTTGTCTGTTTATTAAGAAGTGAACATGTTTGTTTAGTTATAAGTTAACCTTTTTCAAGGGGATGCCATACGATGGCTGCCTCGCCAATGGGCTCTCGTCTTTTTCCTTCTTTGTATATTTTATTTGTTGTAAAATGTATGTTTTAGTTTATCTCTAGTTTTGTATTATATATATTCACTAAGGAAGACATAAATAATCTGCCAGAAATAGCAGGGGACAGGGGGTCAAATGAGATGGAGGAACGGAGTGAAATCCAGGTTAGACGGGAAGTGGTGTTAGGTAAATTGAATGGATTAAAGGCCGATAAATCCCCAGGGCCTGATAGGCTGCATCCCAGAGTACTTAAGGAAGTAGCCCCGGAAATAGTGGATGCATTAGTGATAATTTTTCAAAACTCTTTAGATTCTGGAGTAGTTCCTGAGGATTGGAGGGTAGCTAATGTAACCCCACTTTTTAAAAAGGGAGGGAGAGAGAAAACAGAGAATTACAGACCAGTTAGTCTAACATCGGTAGTGGGGAAACTGCTAGAGTCAGATATTAAAGATGGGATAGCAGCACATTTGGAAAGTGGTGAAATCATTGGACAAAGTCAGCATGGATTTATGAAAGGCAAATCATGTCTGACGAATCTTATAGAATATTTCGAGGATGTACAGTTTTGGTCTCCTAATCTGAGGAAAGACATTCTTGCCATAAAGGTAGTACAGAGAAGGTTCACCAGACTGATTCCTGGGATGTCAGGACTTTCATATGAAGGAAGACTGGATAGACTCGGCTTGTACTCGCTAGAATTTAGAAGATTGAGGGGGGGATGTTATAGAAACTTACAACATTCTTAAGAGATTGGACGGGCTAGATGCAGGAAGATTATTCCCGATGTTGGGGAAGTCCAGAACAAGGGGTCACAGTTTAAGGATAAGGGGGAAGTCTTTTAGGACCGAGATGAGAAAAACATTTTTCACACAGAGAGGGGTGAATCTGTGGAATTCTCTGCCACAGAAGGTAGTTGAGGCCAGTTCATTGGCTATATTTAAGAGGGAGTTAGATGTGGCCCTTGTGGCTAAAGGGACCAGGGGGTATGGAGAGAAGGCAGGCACAGGATACTGAGTTGGATGATCAGCCATGATCATATTGAATGGCGGCGCAGGCTCGAAGGGCCGAATGGCCTACTCCTGCACCTATTTTCTATGTTTCTATATGGCGGGTGGTAGAAATGTTTTAAATCTGTTTCCTTGACAGAGATATGACTTTTTCCGTGTCATATCTCCGTCTGCACTGCGGCCTAACATTGTGGTGCTGATGGGCCCAACTGCGGATGGTTTGACTCCCCGACCGCGGGAGAAAAGAAGACTTTATTGCCTTCCATCACAGTGGGGAGGAGCCACTGTGGTGGATGTTTATGTCAATTTTTTATGTAGTTGTGTGTCTTGTGGCTATTTTGGTATGACTTTATGGCATACCAAATTTCTCATATGTTGCAAAACATACTTGGCTAATTATTATTATTATTATGATACAATAGTGGTGTTTCAGCGACTTTAAGATAGGGAATGGAGATGTATGGATTACGTGCAGGAGAGTTTGTTTTAGCATGTTCAGCAGTCATTGTGGGCTGAAGGGCCTGTTCCTGTCCTGTACTGTTCTACATGTCAGATAGTGCGGCTCGCCCTCTTACTCCCTTGGGGTATGCCTTGATTTTGTTCTCAAGGAAATTCAACCTTGGTTTCGAGCATGGAACACTCAATAAAGTGGCTCTGCATTGCAATCTATTTTGAAATTTGGAACCAAAGAACAAGCAGCTGTTACTAACTTGTGCGTTTAGCACGAATCACTAAGCAGAGATTTCTACCCTGGGGCACAAACTCACAATCTGCTGACTGCGGCGAGAGTGCTGCCAACTGAGATTACACCAGGCAGCTGGAAAACTCGGAGAAAATGCTACTTTTCGATAATCTATTATACTAAGACTCTCATTGTTTGTTTCTAGGTGTGTGCGTGTGCGTGCGTGCATGTCTGTGATCTCTGATTTGGTGATGTCGTCAAATTATGGCAAAATGTACATCATAGCGCTACAATTTTTGGACCACCTTACTCACAATTGTCATGTGGTGGTTTGTATCAATTTTCATTCAGATTGATGTTATATTTCACAAATTATTCACATTTTAAAATTTACAAAACCCCAATTTGAGAAAAAAAATATTTGCTCTGCAATACAATACAGTTTTATTCGTCACATTGCACATAAAGTGCAAGTGAAATGAATTTGCCAGCAGCAGTACAATAAGAAAGAACACACAAAAACACAATAAAAATTTAACACAAACAACCACCACAGCATTCATCACTGTGGTGGAAAGCACAAAATTTGGCCAGTCCTCCATTTTCCCCCATGGTCGGGACCTCAACCGTACTGGCACTTACAGCTATGATGTCACAATGGGATTGTAATAGCAAGCTACAATGTTGCAATCCCTTTTTTAATAATCCTGGCAGCAAGTTTAAAAAAAAAAGTTTAATGAGGGAGGGTGAATATGGCGAAATGAGCCGCCCCTGCGCAGTTGGGGGCTATGGGCGAGTACTGGAATATTGCATTGGAGGAACGGGTGGAATATTGCATTGGGGAACGGGTTGCGTTGGGGGACCAGGCCTCCCGTGGGAGCTATGGGTGAGTGGTGGAATATTGGTTTGGGGGACAAGCCTCCTGTGGACAGGGACCCAACGGGTCCCACTTGGTCTTTACTAAAACTCTCACCTTGTTTGTTTCTATGTGTGTCTGTCTGTGATCTCTGATTCGGTGAAGTCGTCAAATTATGCCAAAACAGCACACGGTAGCGCTACAATTTTTGGACCACCTTACTCACAATTGTCATGTGGTGGTTTGTACCAAGGTTCGTTTAGATTGATGTTATATTTTACAAGTTATTGACATTTTAAACTTTAAAAAAAAATTAAACAGCACCCCCACTTACCCTTAGCAGCGTATGACATCACAATGGGATCTTATTTACATAAACTGCCCGTTAATTTTTTTTTTAATTGAGATTTTCATTGTGGGGGGGTGGGATGTGAGCGCCGACGTGTCACAATGGGATCTCATTTACATTTTAAAAACTCGCTGTCCCCGATAAAAGCATGCCGGGCACAGACACGAACAGGGCCTGGGGCCGTGATCTTCCCTCCCCCACCTGCCGCTCCAGACCGGAATACTGCGTTGGGGGAATGAGGCCCAACGGGTCCCATTTGGGGTAGGGAGGGGAGAGGGGTTATGGACAATGTTAACGACAGGACTCTCAGTCCAATGACAGATTTGTAACATTGTTGTAAGGAGAGGGAGTGGGGGAGGGGACGAGGAGAGGATTGTTGTTTAATGTTATTTAAACAGATAGAGGGAGAGGAAGGAGGTAGGGAGGGGAGAGGGGTTATAGAGGGAGGGAGGGAGTGACTGAGGGTAGGGGAAAGGAGAGGGATAGGTGAGGGAGGGAGTGGAGGAGGAAAATGGAAAAGAAGAGGGAGGGGGAAGGAGTGCTGGGGGATGAGGGGAAATGAGATGCGCCTGTGACAGGGCTATGGGTGAGTGGTGGAATATTGCATTGGGGGAACAGGTGAGTGGTGGAATATTGCGTTGGGGGAACGGGGCCCCATGGGTCCCACTTGGTCTAGTACTTACTTAAAATTGGGCCACAGGGGTCATCACAAGTATTGGCTCTGTGCAAGTTATTTATCGAATCAACCACGTATAGTCTGCTGTCACCGTCTAAGTCAAAAAGGGTTAAGTCCTTGAAACCGTTCTGCATTTTCATCTGGTAGAAAGAAGAGACTTGTATAGTATACCAAATTATAAACCTGAAGTAGTTCATACACTCGATACTCTGGATTTTATTAAGCAATTTGCTTATATTTAGATCATTCTTCATATGCACGTTATGTGTGACTGTTTGAAAGATTCTTCTACCCAAAATAAGATTGAAGGAAACATTTTTTTCAATCTGTAACCCTAATATAAGAACCATTAAAAAAAGAATTGTCACATATGCCACAAAGTATGTAACCCCAATTTCAATAATTAAATAACAAGACAAAGATCCAGTATTTTCTAGATCAGTGGTCATCTTTTTGTGCAGAGATTTGTGATTCAATTCACTTTTGGGGCTGCTTTTTTTCACTGAAAGTAACCACTGATATTTTTTACATGTCCCACGTGCCTGATTCACAACCCTGTCCCTGGTTCACACAGCATATCAATAGTGCTCTGAGTCATCTTGCTAAACCCTCAACATCTGTAAGGCTGAAAAATCTGGATGTATCCAAAGATTCAGTCAGCGTCAAAGATCTTAGGTCAGCGTTATGGAGAGAGGAGCTAGGAAGTTAACAAACAGCTCAGTTCGATGACCTCTCATTGCACCGGCCATTGATGTGTTAATTCTGTTTCTCACTTCACATTTACCTGAACTGTTGAATGCTTACATTTTTCGGATGCTGAAAATCTAAAATATGCAGATTCTTATTTGTCGATATTAGCAAGGTTCATCATTCATTTAAAAAATAACTAGACATATAAAACCAATATTGAAGTATAAAGAAGCAATATGATAAAAATCATTTCTGGACTTAGTCCCTTTCTTAAAATTGTGACAATTTTATGAAAACATGCTCATTGTTATCTCTCTAAAAGCAATTTTTTTTTAAATTCAGCTCTTCAACTTGGCTATTAAAGATCTGCCAAAAGCACTCTGCTGATGCACAGCAGAAGTTAGAGCTTAATTTAACATCTCTCATCTGCTGTCTATAAAGGGTGAGGACAAGTAACTAATTCAGAGGCAAAGCCGTCACTGATGGTCTTTATAACCAAATGTGACTAAATGGCATAGGCAAAAAGTGTTAATGAATTAGACACTTCAACCAACGAGGCTTTGAAGAATTGTTAATTGAGTTTGAAAGAAATACACTATTTGAAAATAAGTAAATTATCCATTAATTTGATCATCATCCAAAATGATATGCTTCAAGATTTGTTCTGATTTAACACTTTTGTTCACAAATTAACTTTGTAAAGAAACTTCTATCACCTTGCATATTATTAAACCAAGATCTTGAGTCTCCACTAGTTACGTGAAGGGTTGTTGTTACTCAAGTATCTTAACTGTAGCAGTTGTTGCTGTAACCACCGCCACCAAAAATAAAATCTACTTACCAGGCTTAATTATAAATCAATTCGAATTCTGGTTCGCATAAATAAAACCAACTGGCTACTAAACTGTTCCCCAGAAAAATTGCCAAGTTGAGGCAATATTTGAGTTTGAACGGTTAATACTTGATATTCCCTTTTGTGAGGCAGCGTTCTTCTGGACCTGCCGAGAGCCTCAGGAAATCAACCCCCAACTGATCCAAATATAGATCTGACCACAGATAGCACTCGGGTTTCCAAATTTTAAATATCAACTCCGATATGGGAATATTCACTAAGAACCATCTTATAGCAGAGATCTGTGTATAACTGCATTGTGTATTTCAAAGAATTTATGGCTAATTTCTTGTTTTATTTATATAATTCTCCCTTATTTTAATAAAAGCAAAATTAGTGAATTAAATCACCTAATGGTATTTATGAGCTGGGACACTGATCTATGGAAAAGGATACTAGAATGAAACAATAACCTTTCATCAATCAGTCTGAAGAAGGATCCCTACCTGAAATGTTGTCTATCCATTCCCTCCACAGATGCTGCCTGATCCACTGAGTTACTCCATAATCATACTGCACAGAGTTTCTTCAGCCCAAGTTGACAAAAGATGTCCCATCTACACTAGTCCAATCTGCCTGTGGTTTAGCTCATATTTCTTGAAACCCTCTAAAGTCTGAAGGGTCCCGACCCGAAACATCACTTAAGTTATTCCAGCACTCTGTGAAACTATCCCTTATCCATGTTCTCCAGGGATGCTGCCGGACCTTCTGAGTTATTTCAGCCTTTGTGTCCTTTTGTGTAAACCAGCATCTGTAGTTCTTTGTTTCTACATTCCCTCTAAGCCTTTCCTATGCTTGTACATATCTTTTCAACTATTTTAAAAAAAAATGTTATAGTACCTGCCTCAACTACATACTCTGTCAGCTTATTCCATATACCACCACCCTCTTTGTGAAAATGTTGCCCCTCGGGTCCCAATTAAATCTTTCCCCTCTCACCTTAAACCTACGTGCTCTGGTTCTTGATCCCTACTCTGGATAAAAGACTCTGCATTCACCCTCTCTATTTCCAGTATGATCTTATACACCTCTAGATCACCCCTCATTCTCCTGCGCTCCAAGGAATGTCCTAGCTTGCTCTGCCTCTCCCTAAATCTCAAGCCCTCAAAACATCCTTATAAACCTTCTCTGCACTCTTTCCAGCTTAACGTCCCAGCTATAGCAGGGTGACCAAAATAACTCCAGTACTTTGCTTTTTGCTCAAGATTCCAGCATTTGCAGTTCCTTGTGACTCCAACCTTTCAATTATGTTTGTTGGCTCCAAGTGATTGGAGATAGTTCTTTAACCAGAGATGGCAAAAATCTGCACAATGCTATAGGAATGATTAACAGGGAAACCATTGAAAACACATAAAGCTGAGCATAAATCTTCAGGTCACTTGTACATTGTGGAAAGCCAGTCAGGTCTTTCCACTTACTGGATAGCACAAAACAAAACAAGCTTTTCACTGTACCTCAGTACACATGACAATTATAAACTAAACTAGAGGTCATCAAAGCAGGTTTTCTGGGTGAGACTTGTTCGTATCACACTACTAATCCCACACAAGTCTAAGATAAACAACAGTCTTTACCACACACAAATTAACAAAGATGGGCTGCGATGCATTTACAAAATCAGAACAATCTTTAAAAAAAACAAGTGCTGAAACGAATTTTCTAAAATTGAAGGAAAAACAATGCACACTAGGGTCCAAGAGAGCGATTTTTCTAAAATGCCATTTCCTTTTAAAGGTCAAATGATTGTCAATTAGTACTTTTTGATCAGCTGTGAATAAAAATAGTGCTGTGTGTGGTATACACACACCCGATTAAACAACAAATGGTTGTGCATATCATTGATAAACGTCAATGTAATTGCAGAGGGGATTTCCTCTGGGTTTTCAATACAGCTGGTCCAGTGCTGCGGCAGCAAAGAGTATTTAAGGCAAATGCTGCCCGCACAGTATGTCTGTTACATACATACACCAGTAAGACTTCACACTCAGAACTGAGATATTGCAAAACCTGCACCTATTTTGTTTTCATTCAGATGCTCCAGTGCATTTGCCAATTTTGTGCCAAAACCTGGAAGGTATGACTTTTTTTTTCAAGCAACACAATGGAAAATTTTCTGTTTTCTCACTTCCCAGCTCCAGTGAAATACACAGCTATTGTAACAGGGCTGTGGAGTCAATACCAAAAACACCCGACTCTGATTCCACAGTCCTGATTGTAAATGTGCATATTGTTTTAATGTGACAAAGTATTTATGGCATTTGCATCCTAGTTTAATTGAAGCTACTTAGATTGATGTAGCATCTTTAATGCAGCAAAATGTCCCAAAGTGGTTCATAATAATGTTAACAATTAACATACAACACTACCGCATCAAGGTAGATGATCAAAAGCTTACAGATGCAAATTTTAAGGAGCATCTTAAAAGAAGAGGACATAACATTCAGGGAAAGAATTGCAGAGTTTGGCAAAGAAAACCATATGACAATGGCAAGCAACTAAATGCTAGAGTAACACAGCGGGACAGGCAGCATCTCTGGACAGAAGGAATGAGTGACTTTTCTGGTCAGGACCCTTCACTAAAATAGGGAACGTAACAGATACCAACATTGGATGGAGGTGGGTTTCCAGGACTGGAGGTTACAGATATAAATAGCTGAAACCTGGGGGGGACTGAACACAAGTACAGACTTTTAAAACTGAGGCTTTAGCCCACTGGTGGCCCAAGTAGATCAGGAACACAAGGTTTGTGTGGGACAAGGCTCCACACATGTACTGGAAGGGGAAGCACATTCAGATAGGGTGGACAAGTGTAGTCAGAACATCAATGTAAAAGTCAAGCCTGTGGTAACAAAGACACGCACTGTGGCACTGATATGTTTAGGCAGGAATGGAATGGGTCAAAGTGAACATACCTGAGAGAGTAAAGTGTAAAATGCAACACAAGCTTCAGACAAATGGCATAATTAGAGTGGAATTATGTAGCAGGGACAAAGTTTAGGACAGGGACTTTGAAATCAGGGAATATAGGAAGCATGGGATTAAATTAGAAAGCAAATGAGGAAAGAAAGGAAAATGTGCAAATAAAAAAGTGAGCAAAATCAAGGACCACCCAAAGATGTGTTGTACATAAAATATATAACAGGATAAACAGATAAAGCATGGGGGTTATTCACGACCAAAAAACTGATACATATTGGGAAGAACACCATGTGGAAACAGTTCTGAATAAATAGCTTACAAGTCTGCACAGACACAGCAAATGGCGCAGCTCAAGTGAAAGAACATGGAACATTGATTGTGATTAACAGAGCAAAAGGGGAAGCATTAAGAGGATCAGCATATTTGAAGGTGTCCATGGCAGGACAGTGTGCTTCACTTAGATAGCAACATGGTGCTTGACTTCAAGGACTGCAAATGCAATTTTGCTTTTCACCAGCATGGAAGAGAGTTGTTCCCTTCACAGTTGTTCCATTAGGGGTAGGGTTAGAAGATGTGTCCCAGGTGCCATGTCATTCCCCCATGACCAGTGTGTAAATGTTAACTCACATTCCAATAATTGCACACATGTTTCCACACAGCTGCATTTAATGAGTTATTTGATATTTTCCCAGTTTATTGCAAAACTTTGATCAGAACACACATTTTCTCATTATTTTTTAATTTTAAATAGACAGCAAGTCATTTTGTAAATTTAAAAATTCAGTCACGTTAAACTGATAGCACTTAATTTATAGCATTATATAGTTCCAACAATAAATCAGGATAATTACAAAAAATTACCTACACTAATTAAAATCACGTACAATTATGTGGCATCAATAAGCTGTGCAAAATTTACAAAATAAATACTCTTAGATCTGGGTGGATAGTTAGAAGTAATTAGAAAGTTAAGTGTGACCAAATAAACACCTATATAATGATGGGTCTGGGGAAGATAAATCTCCCCCCATTTGCTACAAAACAAACAAGTATAATATACATTTTTCACAGGAAACCACCTTTTGAATTTGGCCTGAATTTAAAAGTATTCTCCAATGTCTGCTCTCTTGTCTCGGAATTTGTTCCTGGCCTTGGTTCTAGCTTTGCTAACAGCAGAGTTGTACAAGTGCTGAAAAACAAAAAATGAAAACATTAAAATCCTCCATTTAAAGCCTACATTTTAGCTTTAAAATCAGTACTTCTTGAGAAATACTATTCAAAACCAAACGGTATTTTACCAGCACAATATCAATAACTTCTATCCAAATGCAGCTATTTCACTTTTCTACCCACCTCTAAACCATATTTAGAATACCAGAATAGTGACATTTTATTTCTAGTATTATGATTTACTCATACCCGTTCAACTCGAGAAGTCTTGTTTGCTTTCAGAGTAGCAGCATCAAGCAACAGTGGGGGTCCCAATTCAAAGACACTTCGCACAAATTCATTAGCCTGTCAAACACAAACCGCTTTTAGTGACTTTGCCTCAAGAGCAAACAATTGTTAAGATTCATTAGTTAAAGTGTAATTCAATGACCTCCAAAAATAAATAGTTACGGTACGAGGCACAAATGACCACTCATCAGTCGATTGTTTTAAAACTGCTTCAAGGGGCTGGACCAAGAACTTCCCATCTGCATTTGTTTCACAACTGGAAGCTCAGTTTGGGTTTAGTTTAAAGATACAGCATGGAAACAGGCCCTTTGGCCCAGCGAGTCCACCGACCATTGATCATCCATTGACACTAGTTCTATGTTTTCACACTTTCTCATCCACTCCTTACACATTGGCGGTAATTTTACAGAGGCCAATTAATCAACAAATCTGCATGTCTTTGGGATATGTGATGAAACCGGAGCAAACCCTTGGACATGGGGAGAACGTGCAAACTCCATACAGACAGCACTTTGCTTCCTGCACAAATTCCCTGTCAACTGTGCACTCTGCTCTTGTAATCAAGCTTGCAACATGATTTTAGCTAGAAAAGCTAAATTTCCTTCTGCATTTGTGGGTTCTTGCATGCACACTGGCTGCAAAGTATACTGACACAAAGGCAAGTAATTGGCTGTCCTAAAAACAGGCAATTGCAAGTTAGATTTTTGCTCAAATTTGAAATCTACTAACCTGTAGATGGAACCTTATACCAGATGCAAGAAGTTCCTTGAAGGTTTCATAGGTACGTTTTTTCACCCAACTATCAATATACATGCATTCAGGACCAAATGTAATAGTTTCAGGATCAAAGTCTCCATCCTATTGAATAAGTGACCCATTCAAAAGATTAGAACAATTTGCAACATTTTGCATCCTTAGTGTTGTTGGGCATGCATAGATTTCCAGCTGCATACAAGTTTAAAAGAAGCATTTTTCAGAGCATACCAATGACAGGAATTTACAGTGCCATCCATAATGTTTGGGACAAAGACCCATCAAATTATTTGCCTCTGTACTCTACAATTTGAGAATTGTAATGGAACAAAATCACATGTGGTTAAAGTGCATATTGTCAGATTTTAATAAAGGCCATTTTTAATTCATTTTGGTTTGAACATGTAGAAATTACAGCAGTGTTTATACATAGTCCCTCCATTTCAGGGCAACATAATGATTGGGACACATGGCTTCACAGGCGTTTGTAATTGCGCAGGCATGTTTAATTGCCTCCTTAATGCAGGTATAAGAGAGTGCTCAGCACCTAGTCTTTCCATCACCTTTGGAAACTTTTATTGCTGTTTATCAACATGAGGACCAAAGATGTGCCAATCAAAGTCAAAGAAGCCATTATGAGACTGAGAAACAAGAATAAAACTGTTAGAGACATCAGCTAAACCTTAGGCTTACCAAAATCAACTGTTTGGAACATCATCAAGAAGAAAGAGAGCACTGGTGAGCTTACTAATTGCATTGGGACTGGCAGGCCAAGGAAGACCTTTCACAGCTGATGACAGAAGAATTCACTCTATAATAAAGAAACCCCCCCAAACACCTGTCTGACAGATCAGAAACACTCTTCAGGAGTCAGGTGTGGATTTGTCAATGACCACTGTCCACAGAAGACTTCATGAACAGAAATACAGAGGCTACACTGCAAGATGCAAACCACTGGGTAGCCACAAACATAGGATGGCCGCGTTACAGTTTGCAAAGAAGTACTTAAAAGTGCAACCACAGTTCTGGAAAAAGGTTGTGGACAGATGAGATGAAGATTAACTAATATCATAGTGATGGCAAGAGCAAAGAAGTATGGAGGAGAGAAGGAAGTGACCAAGATCCAAAGCATACCACCTCATCTGTGAAAGACGGTCGTGGGGGTGTTATGGCCTGGGCATGTATGGCTATTGAAGGTACTGGCACTTATCTTCATTGATGATACAACTGCTGATGGCAGTAGCATAATGAATTCTGAAATGTATAGACAAATCCTATCTGCTCAAGTTCAAACAAATGCCTCAAAACTCATTGACTGGCGGTTCATTCTACAGCAAGACAATGATCCCAAAACAAAGGAGTGTTTCAAAGCTAAAAAAGAGTCAATTCTTGAGTGGCCAAGTCAATCACCCAATCTGAACCCAATTGACCATGCCTTTTATATGCTGAAGAGAAAATCCGAAGGGGACTAGCCCCAAAACAAGCATAAGCTAAAGATGGCTACAATACTGTATAGGCCTGGCAGAGCATCACCAGCGAAGACACCCAGCAACTGGTGATGTCCATGAATCGCAGACTTCAAGCAGTCATTGCATGCAAAGGATATGCAACAAAACACTAAACACGACTACTTTCATTTACATGACATTGCTGTGTCCCAAACATTATGGTGCCCTGAAATGGGGGGGGACTATGTATAAACACTGCTGTAATTTATACATGGTGAAACCAAAATGCATAAAAATGGGTTTTATTAAAATCTGACAGTGTGAACTTTAACCATGTGTGATTTTGTTCTATTACAAATCTCAAATTGTGGAGTACGGAGGCAAATAAATAAATGATGGGTCTTTGTCCCAAACATTATGCAGGGCACTGCAGCTGCGCACATGAAACAACCATGCATTATGCATTCACTGTTCATTATTTGTACATAGCAGGAATGAGGTGGGGAAGTGATCAGTCATACACAGGTTCTTATGAAAACTATAACCAGAATGTCAGTATGCAGGGGTTTTGTGGGGAAAATGAAATCACAAATTTTCATATACAAGAATTAGCTGTTTTCCACCTGTAAAAGTAGCTCCGAATGACATTTACCCTGATCAGAACCACATGCACGTACATGCTCATCATATTTACTACCGTCATGACATGTATAGCACACAAAGCTACTTAACTGCTAACATTGTTTAAAACAATCCACCAACTGCAAAGCATTCTTCAATTGATATTTGCATTCATGTTATAAAGCTTTCACCACTTGATTTGTTTTATTCCCGGGAAGATGAAATTCCACCAGCAGTGAGCCACAGGTAAATCTTTTAAATATTTTTTCAAAGGATGCATTGGGGTAATGTTGGACTAATTTCTGGCTCACCACTTTTTAATAATAGACAGCTATACAATTGAAATATCAGAGTTTTAACTGCTAAAAGAAAACATTATGCAAGTCACATTTTAATTATGCATCCTCTTACACAAATTCAGAACTGCCAAGGGTGGCACGGCAGTAGAGTTTCTGCCTTACAACGCCAGAGACCAGTGTTCGATCCTGACTACGGGTGATGTCTGTATGGAGTTTGTACGTTCTCCCAGTGACCTGCATGGGTTTTCTCGGGGATCTCAGGTTTCCTCCCACTCTCCAAAGACGTACGGGTTTTAGGTTAATTGGCTTGATATAAATGTAAATTGTCCCTAATGTGTCCAGGATAGCATTAGAATGCAGGGGTCGCCGGTCGGCGTGGACCGAAGGGCCTGTTTCCACGTTGTATCTCTAAACTAAAGTAGAAAGCCCTTAATTTAGTATTAGCTGAAACCCACTCTAGATTTCTGCATGACATGTTGCTGCAAATTGGCTTGAAGGTCGGTGACGGAGGGTTGTCTTTGGGATGTGGACTGCCAGAGAGATTGGTGCTGGGTCCACTGCTGTTTGTCATTTATGTTAATAATTTTGAGGTGAATATATGTATGAATACAAATAGCAAGTGTGCACATGAATGTAGGTGCAAAGTGGACAGTGAAGATTACAACAGCATTTTGATCAACTGCACCAAACCAGGGAAGGACTTGCACAATAAGGGAAGCATTGTAGAGCAGAGCTAGTGGTGCAGGTACACAATTCCAGGAAATTGGCAACATAGGTAGATAAGGTGGTGCAGTCACACTTGCTCTAAGTGAAGCCTCACTTGTACTCCAGTCGACAGGTTATATTACAGCTGCACAGGATGTCGCTCAGACGATATTTTGAGTGCTACGTAGAGTTGTCTGTCTGATTTTTTTTAAAGATACAGCATGGAAACTGTCCCTGCAGCCCATGTCGACCATTGATTACCAATTCACACTAGTTGTAGGTTATCTCACATTCTCATCTACTCTGTAGGGGCAAAGTACAGCGGCTAATTAACTTACAAATCCACATCGTTGGGATGTGGGGGCAAACCAGAGCACCCAGAGGAAACCCATGTGGTCACAAGGAGAACGTACAAACTCCACACAGTCGTCATCAGAGGTCAGGATTAAACTTGGGTCTCTGGCACGGAGGATGCAGCTCTACCCGCTGTACCACTGGGCCACTATAGGATGTTATTAAATGGGAAAGGTGCAAAATGGATCTGAGGATTTTACTGGGTTTGGAGGGTTTGAGTTACAAGGAGAGGCTGGGTCCTCAAAGACAAAGAAAATGTGAACATCTGAAAGAAAATAAATACCTAGTAATACCAGAATCATACCTCGACGGTCTTCAAAACATCTCTAAAAACAGACCGCTGTTTTTTGCGGTCTGTTTTGGCTCGATACTTGTTACTGTCAGTAGCCAGACCCTTCAACTGGCGGCATAGAAGCTCCATATCATTGAACTCAAAGTCCTGTTGGGAGATATCCAATCATTAGACAGTGAGGACCCAACCATTTGTTATAAATACTTGATATCTTTGTCACTATGTCACGATATGCTGAACTAGAGAAAAATCCAATGTTATTAAAGTCTAACAAAGCTTTTGCATTCCATTCTCAATGAAGATTACTTCAATAATCGCTATTATGATTTAAGAGGATAGCCGAGAAGATAGAACTAGCGGTGGATGCTTACTCCTTAGAAACATACTCTTATGAATTGTGGCAGTGAAGTCAGTGTAATGGTAAACTATCATAGCGATAGTCAGGCAGTGATTATGCAACAAAATCTTAAACCTATTCCAGCTCTTTGAAACAGCCATCGATACTAGCAAGACTCACATTTACCATTGCAGTCACCCAGCATTTTGTAATGACACTCAAGCCACCCATCTAGTGCTAGATATGAACCAACATTTAGGGAAGAGCCCAAAGCAATGCCATGGGCCTATGGTGTCTCATTCCCCATCGAACAGCAGTGATTTCTTACTTCAATGCAACTTAATTTTCTCCTTTCCCCACACAGCAATTGGTTTAACATGTCACATGGTAATCTTCACAACTATGGAACACACTGCAGACGTGATCTGCAAGACCTAGAGCTGGAAGGGATGATTATGTTGGGCAGCCTTTGACCAGACGCAATAGGCGGAAAAACGCTACAAGTTTTCTATGACCATGAAAAAAAGCCATCTAAACTGCACAACATAGCCTTACTCAAGTGAAATAAGTTATAATTTCATTCAATTATTTTATCAAAGATCAACCCTTTTTGTAAATACCAATGCCTAATAGAGCAGAGAAAACACTCATGCTTACATCATAGATATCCCTGGCCAATTCAAACAAAAGAGCCATCGTCTCTCCAGCAGCAATTCTCATGTCCACATTACCACAAGAGAGTAGACAAGGAAGTTTGGCCAAATGGCTGAAATAGGAATTTAATTGAGGCATTATTATCAATGCAATAACTTATAAACTGTATAAACTATTGCATGTATGCATTGAATGGATATATAATAAAATTACAAAGCAGCTATTTTACAGCTTAGCACATGTTTTGGAAACAAATTGCTGGATATAAATACAACTCTCAGTAAGTTTGCAATAGCAACAATGATGACTAATTATTCCAGTTACATCAAGAATGAAAAATTCTCAATCCCAAATTCTATTAACATTGCTCAAAATAAAGCTCTCAAAAACTATTTGGTATATTTAACGGATGACTATAAACTGTCACCCAGAAGCCAGGATTGCCAATGCAACTCGTTATATTATCTACGAAACAAAAACGTTCAAAATCATATTCAGGTAATGAATCACTGAGCCATGTCAACTAAATGACATACGTTTCAAATATTTTCTTCATCAGTGAGGGTGGACAAATGGTTAGCAGCAACGTCCATGCTACTAATGCGCTGATGTCTAACGATGCTGTTTGGACACCAATAGTCTTATCCTGCATCTGGTAAGATGTTGTAAAGATGCTCTCAAGGTAGGTAATTGTTAAGTGTAGATCCTATTTTAAAAAACACAGCACACCATTAGCTTTTAACTCAATTCTTTAACTCAATTTTACAATTATTTTGGTAAAATGACCAGTATGCTCACCTCAATATCATCAGCTGCAACATAGCAACAAATAGCCAAACTGGTAGCACACTTGAAGCGAAGAAAAAGTACAAGTTAGTATCACAACAGTCAATTATCTCGACAAATATTTAAAAACAAAGTCTACCTACGGCTTTCCGTGTTTGTACACTGACTGATTTATCAGTAAGGATGGTCTTGAAAATGGGCCTCAAACTTTTGAAGACCTCTTCACTTTCAATGCTAGATCCCAGTTGAATGCAAAGAAGAGAAGCAACTTGGGCGGCAACACACTGTTCTTCACTTTTTCCTTGTTTTCAAAACAAAAATGATCAATTGATTTATTGAGTAGTTCTTTAAACAATAATTAAGCAAGCTATCTTATGATATGAGTAACTTTATTTTAAATATATCAAATGACACTACTGCATCAATGCTTACAAATGCTAACAACATAAGCACTGATATGTGGCAAAGTTGTTAATACATGCCAATTTTTTTTGTTTTAAAGCAGTAAACACAATTATTTCCAGTTTATATGGTTCATCATTGTACCAAGATTACCAATAATCATCAAGATGAGAATGTTGATATATTTAATTCTCAATTTAAACACGGGAAAGAAAATATTCTTCCAGTTACCTTTCTTCAGACAGCGCTCGATACTGTCTGTTAGGGTTACCCTTCTTTCCAGGATAAAGTCATAAAGGAGTTTGGATGAGAAAGCAGATTTCAATCCTTCAAGTGCAGATATTCGGACCTTTGCACTGTGGAAGTAAATATAAACATCAGCAAAAATTGATTTTTGCAGAGATCTCTATCTAATGAGGCTAGAAATTCCTATTACATTCATAATTGACACAACTACTACCACCAAACTCAGCCGTACAGAGTTTTTGGTGGGCAAGTGAAGACAGAACAGGTAACCTTCCGTCATGGAAAAAAAACATGGGCATATGGGCACGAGGTTACCAACTGACAATTTAACTAACATTTTAAGAAAGGCCTATGTGAATGTTGTTGGCATGGTTTGTAAGTTTGCAGATTAGTGGAAAATTATGGTTTACAGCTACAATATAACCATATAACCATTACAGCACGGAAACAGGCCATCTCGGCCCTTCAATGGTACTTGGCCAATGGGATAAGGAATGACAGATAGACAGTACAGTGGAAGAACAGGCCCTGCAGTCCACAATGTCTGTGCCAAACAAAATGCCAAGACCAACTTTTAACTGCCTGCACATGTACTTGCCGGTATTGCACAATTGGAATTTACCTTTTGTCAAGGGTGCTGTCAATAAATCCTCTCAGTCTATAGTCATAATCCTCTTGGCTTGCTTCTTCATCAAGATCTTCAACAGCTGAAAGAGATCATTTCTGATTAGGAACCTCCATTTGAAACATTTTTTTTTTAAATTAAAAAATGTATTAAAAATTAAAAATGTTAATATGGTTGAATGCATGCAAAACATGGCTAAAATACTTCATTTTTATACTTAATCTCTCCCTCAAGTTTACTTCAAATTTTGTGGACAAGATCTCAGTGGAGTAATTTTCTTACATTAAATTAGAAATGGTGTCTCTTTTTTCCTAAAATTTGGTTTCACAAACAGTCAGCAACTCCATTATAATTTCAACAGCAATCCATGAAGATCATGTAAAACCCCAGTGGTGGAGAATTTTAATTTGAAACATGAAATTGCTCAAGGGGACTTGGGGAGGGGGGTTGGTCTCAAAATGTTGCCTTTATTTTAGTGAAGTATTTATTAAATGCTGCATTTATTTGAGTGAAGCAATACAGCCGTCATGGGAAGGCAGACGCTCCCGCCCCCGCTCCCCCGCCCTCGGGTAGATGGTGCTCGTCAGCCTGGGGAGGCAGTCCATCCAGGAGAGGGAAAACTCTGATTTAAAACCTCCACTGCCTTGTGGCCATATCCAGTCGTGGAAAAGGCTCCTGGAGCAAACCTCAAGAAAATCCGAAGTCGAAGCCCCTAAGGCAGTTCGTAGTTGTCTACAACCTCGCTCTGGCAGCTCCTGTGACGGCGCTGGTGCCAAACTGTAATGTCCCTGCTGTTCCTTTGGATCGATCAGCGACGTGGAGAGGGGGGACGTGCTGCATGGGCAACAGCCTGTCCTCCATATGACATCACCCAGGCTTGCATCCGACCACACATCATCGCAAGCGACGCTGCTCTAGCCGAGGTTTGGAGCAAGCAGCCAAGAACTAGGATGCATGACCGAGGGGGGGGGGGCCTATGAGCTGCTCAGGTTCTTATCATCCTGTTCCAGAGATTGCACAGCGACACACTCAAATAATTTTGCAGGCCTTGGCACTGGATTTAATTCCCTTCAAATACACATCTTCAGAGTAAAGGTTAAAAAACAGTGCGCAGGGATCAGAAAATTCAGGTACCAGATAGATGATTCAGTGAGTGAAACTTAACAGATGAAGGGCTGCTAAGATTTCAATGACTGGTGCCTTACTTTGATCAGTCTCGGTACCATCATCAGCCAAGCTGTTAGGATCACTAAAACTGCTGCAATGGCTCATTGTTTCAATGGATGCATCCTCATCACTGAAAGGCTGCTGTGCTCGGAGCGGTCTGCCTGCAGGAGAAAATAAGGGCATTACTTGTCTCGTGATCAAGAATTGTTACATCCACTTCAACTGATGCTAGGCATAAAAGCAAACCCATTAAATTACACAATATTGCTTGAGACCACATGAAGTTACAAAACCCACATAATTTGCAAGCATGAAAGCTTTGTAATAAATATTTCTTAAACAGGGGTGTCCCAATTCATTTAATCGGTCACTGGTTCCTGATATTCATACTTACTAGAAATTATATCTAAAGGTAGGATTCATTTTATCACCAAGCAAACCATTTTCTGGGAACGATAGGAGAAAACATTAAAAAATAAATCACAGAGCAGATGTTTTTAAGGCAGAGATAGACACATTTTTGATTAGAACAGGTGTCAAGGGTTATGGGGAGAAGGCAGGAAAATGGGATTAGGAAGCAGAGATCAGCCATGATTAATGACGGAGTAGACTCGATGGGCCGAATGGCCTAATTCTACTCCTATAACTTGTGAACGCGAGCCAAGTACAGCACAGGAAAATACCTTGCAGCCCATATCTGCAGCAAACATAATGCCAAACTAAACTACTCCCATCTGTCTACACATGGTCTGTATTCCTGTACCCTGTCTGTTCACAGAGCAGTCAAAATACCACAAGCACTGCTATTGTGTCTGCTTCTATGACCGCCATGCATGGTATTCCAGGCACTTGCTAATATCTAAAATATAAAAACAACCCTCTCACAAACCCAAGTCCTTTTAGTGAGTTGAATTTAATAGAAACATAGAAAATAGGTGCAGGAGGCCATTCGGCCCTTCGAGCCAGCACCGCCGTTCATTGTGATAATGGCTGATCGTCCCCAATCAATAACCCGCGCCTGCCTGCTCCCCATATCCCTTGATTCCACTAGCCCCTAGAGCTCCATCTAACTCTCTCTTAAATCCATCCAGTGATTTGGCCTCCACTGCCCTCTGTGGTAGGGAATTCCACAAATTCACAACTCTCTGGGTTTAATTTGAGGCAAGGTTTATCAAGTGTAGGCAAATGGGTGGAGTTAGGAGAATAGATTAAAATGATCTCGTCAGATGCCTTCTCCTGCACCAATAAGACGTCTGGTGTCAAAGTAATTAGGTCAAAATGTCAAGCCACAAGACTCTTAATAAATCAGCTGACATTGCTTTTGTTGGTTTTAAGCTAGTTTCTTGATATTTGCAGTCTCAAGTACTGAACTTAAACCAACCCAGAGGTATTTTATGCTTGTATCAACATAATACCCAACCCCATATTTAAAAATTGTTAACACTGTTTCCAGAAAACCCATCATGAATACCTCTGCATCTATCCTGTCAAGCCTCATAACAATTGTGTTTCAATGAGATCACCTGATTTGTCCAAATATTAGGGAGTATCCGCACTACCTTCATAATCTCTGCTCACAAGTAAAGCTCCCCATCCCAGGAATCAATTTGGCATACCTTTATTACATTCCCTGGATTGCAGGAGACCTGACAACCAAACTCTGACAAATTCTCCCTGATAACTCTAAATATGTACAAATAAACGATGAAAACAAACCCATCAATCACATGATCAAGGATATCTGTCGTTGAGTCTTCAAACTTTAGAAGTAACTTGAGTTTTTGCCAAAAATGTCTGTACAGGCAAACATCCACGTATTCAAACTGTGGATTGATTAAAAAGCATTGTTGAAATATTTCTCCGTCTGTTGGTGCCCTGTCTGTATCTGCAGCGATGGCGGTAAGCGAGTGAACTTCTGCTTTAATTCTGTCACCCGGGAGATAGTTAATTTCCTACTTGTGAAAAAAAAGTTGAGACAGTTCTCAGGAACAGAACCCTTGCTTAACCAGGGAGTGCCTGTGGAGCATATTTTCCTCCAATAGGGAAACTAGAATTATACAGCAGCAATTTTACCATTGGCATATATAAATACAAGATGTATTGTAATGAACAACAGTTTGCCTTCCAATTGTTCACTTTATTTACATGTTAACGTATAGTGATTTGTGTACACTCCAAGGTGCTCACCAAAAAATTAGCATTTTCAATTAATTTCACATTTTATTCCATTGGTAAAGTCCTCACCCTTCAGGTAGCCTGCTCACTTGAAACCTCTTTGCGCTCTCTCAGCAACTCATGCTACCACCCAACTTTATAGAGTCAGAGTGGAAACAGGCCCAACTTGCCCACACTGACCAACACTAGTCCCATCTGCCAGCATTTGGTTCATATGCCTCCAAACCAGTCCTATCCACGTACCCGTTTCACTGAAAACCTCCGCTCAGTCCGCCTTAACCTACCTGATCTCACATCTGCTCAGCATTTTAACTCCCCCTCCCATTCCTAATCTGATCTTTCTGTTCTGGGCCTCAATTGTCAGAATGAGGCCAGGCACAAATTGGAGGAACAGCACCTCATATTTCGCTTGAGTAGCTTACACCCCAGCAGTATGAACATTGACTTCTTTAACTTCAAATAGCCCTTGCTTTCTCTCTCTCTCCATCCCCTCCCCAGTTCTCCGACCAGTCTTATTGTCTCTGACTACATTCTTTCTCTCCCGCCCACTCCCGACATCAGTCTGAAGAGTCTCGTCCCGAAACAACACAGATTCCTTTTCTCCAGAGATGCTGCCTGTCCCGCTGAGTTACTCCAGCATTTTGTGTCTACAATCCATGTACCCGTCTGTTTCTTAAATGGTGGTATAGTCCCTGCCTCAACGACCTTCTCTGGCAGCTTATTCCATACACCCGCCATCCTGTGTGAAAAAATTACCCCTCAGATTCCTAATATTTTCCACTTCACCTTAATTCCTACTCTTTGCTTCATGTCTGCCAACCAGTTCTCTATCCATGTCAATACCCTACCCCCAATACCATGTGCTCAAATTTTGGACATAATCTCTTTTGTGGGACCTTGTCAAAGGCTTTTTGAAAGTCCAGATACATCACATCCACTGGCTCTCCCTTATCCATTCCACTTGTTAAATCCTCAAAAAATACCAGAAGATTAGTCAAGCATGATTTCCCCTTCATAAATCCATGTTGGCTTTGACCGATCCTGTCACTGCTTTCCAAATGCTTAACAATCAACTCAAGCATCTTCCCCACTACCAATACAAGGTAAACTGGTCTATAATTCCCCGTTTTCTCTCTCCCTCCTTTCTTAAAAAATGGGGTTACCTTGGCTACCCTCCAGTCCACAGGAACTGATCCAGAGTCGAGAGAACATTGGAAAATGATCACACAATTTCTAGGGCAACCTCCTGACTAATGTGGATTCCCTTCAGTTCCTCCCTTCCACTAGATCCTCGGTCCCCTAGTATTTCTGGGAGATTGTTTGCGTCTTCCTTACCAAAGTACTCGTTTAATGTTCTTCCATTTCCTTGTTTCCCCATTATAAATTCATACAGAGGCAGACAGGACAAGAGTAGATGGGGCATCTTGTTTGGCATGGGCAAATTGGGCTGAAGGGCCTGTTTCCATGCTGCGTGATTCTAGGATTATGACCAGTCTTTCACCCCCCCCCCCCCCCCACACACAAAAAAAGGTTTGATAAAGTGGGGTAGAAAGTTAGCAAGAACATGATTCATGTGGAAATAGGTTGGTTAGTAAGTCTACATTCAGGAAATGTCAAATATCAGAGGGCATAGCTTTAAAGTCAGGGGGGGGTTTAAAGTGTGCAGCAAGTGTATTTTTTTAATCACACACAAACGTGGTGGATGCTTGGAATATACTGCTCGGGTGGTAGTGCAGGCATACAACACGGGCATTTAAGAAAAGGTACATAGAGGCGCCGTATATGCAGCGATATGGATCATGTTCTCAGGCATGGTTTAACTTGACATCCTGTTCAGCAAGGACATCGTGGGCCGAAGGGCCGTTCTGTGCTGCACCGTTTGGTTGATTGAACTTCAATGTAGAAAAAAAAGAAAATATCCATTGGAACATATAATTACAAAAGCAACTTGTCATACATTATTCCATGATAAAAATAACTTTAGTGTTGACATTTGCCCTGAACCAAGTGTTATCTGTACAAATCAATTTACCGTTCCACCCGTGACAGAGTGGGTTATTGATTGGGGACGATCAGCCATGATCACAATGAATGGCGGTGCTGGCTCGAAGGGTCGAATGGCCTCCTCCTGCACCTATTTTCTATGTTTCTATAGTGCATGGTGGAGGCCGAATCGGCCCCAAGATGTGAACGTGGTCATTTAAAAATGACGATGATCTGAGACCAGCGGTCATTGATTGACCTGCAGCGAGTGTCCGGAGCTATCACTGGGTGCAGCCGCCGCGCCAGAGCGGGATGGTACAGGCCGCACCGCCCGGCTCAGGCCGCGGTCCCCGGCTCATGTCGCACCTTCCACCGGCGGACTGACATGCGGCCTGCGGGGAGTGAATAGGCGCCGGCCGCACCATTGTCCGCACGTCAAAAGCCAGGCCCGCGCGGCACGCCGGGAGTTGTAGTTCAACACACCCATCCGCCGCGTGCTGCCGCTGGAGCGCTACTCTTAACGTACTACAACACCCAGAAGCCATTGCCTGCCACGCCGACACCGCGCACCTTACCTCCAGCGCCTCCCTTGTTGGTCCGCTTCTTGGACCTGGGCATTGCCGCGCTTGTCGCCGCGCTTGTCCCCGCTCTGCACACTGTTAATGTCACCTCACTATCGCCGATCAGCCGATTGACGAACACTTTTTACTGTAACGTTTTTCAGGAACCAGATGTAAATCACCAAATGGCAATAAAAAGTGATAAATAATCCCGGTAGAAAGCGACGAACCAAAGCGACTCATTTTATCTCTGCATGAACTAGAGTCGGCGAAAGCCCGCCCCCCACGCCCTTTATATGGCTGCAGTGACGTAGGCCTCACGTGGCGGGCAGCGCGAGAGGCGGTGTCCGCGCTCCGCCAATCGGGGTCGAGATGCCATTGCGCGCCAGGGACACGTTGGCGGAAGCGCGGCGGCGGCGGCGATGCGGCCGGGGGCGGAGCGTAGCGTGGGGGCGACGTGTCATTGCGATGATCCCGCCGCAGACGTGGCGGAGCGGACAGCAGTGGCTCGCTCACTTGGCCGGCGGGCGAACGGACCGACCGACCGACGGCCCTCAGGCAGCAGAGCCGCAGTCAGCGGCCTCCCTCAGGCAGCAGAGTCGAACGATCAGGTTTCTGCTGGAGCTGGATAATTATAATGTCAAATGTAATACAAGAGTGTCTGAACCGAGCACTGAGCCTTCTATGGTACACAAAAATGCTGGAGAAACTCAGCGGGTGCAGCAGCATCTATGGAGCGAAGGAAATAGGTAACGTTTCGGGCCGAAACCCTTCAGACCCGCTGAGTTTCTCCAGCATTTTTGTGTACCTTCGATTTTCCAGCATCTGCAGTTCCTTCTTTAACACTGAGCCTTCTATGATGTTTCCTGTTGGTTGAACTACAAATATTCAGGAAAGTACAGTTCTTATGACGTTTACTTAAAGATAAAATTCTCGAACGGAATAATTAGCAACGGACACGAGACTAAATAAAAAGGCAATTCTGATTGACGATTTATAGTTTACATCACAAGTAAAACATCCTGAAATAATGAAGAGAATTAATAATCAATACCAGCCATCTTAACAGAATTTATTTGTCTAGATGATTTACAAATAAACTGAATTAATCAATGTGAATAATTCACTCATTAGACAACAGACAATAGGTGCAGGAGTAGGCCATTTGGCCCTTCGAGCCAGCACCGCCATTCAATGTGATCATGGCTGATCATCCACAATTAGTACCCCGTTCCTGCCTTCTCCCCATATCCCTTGACTCCGCTATCTTTAAGAGCCCCATCTAGCTCTCTCTTGAAAGTATCCAGAGAACTGGCCTCCACCGCCCTCTGAGGCAGAGAATTCCACAGACTCATCATTCTGTGTGAAAATGTAATTCCTCATCTCCATTCTAAATGGCTTACCCCTTATCTGTAAACTGTGGCCCCTGGTTCTCGACTCCCCCAACATCGGGAACATGTTTCCTGCCTCTAGCGTGTACAAACGCTTAATAATCTAATATGTTTCCATAAGATACCCTCTCATCCTTCAAAATTCTAGAGTATACAAGCCCAGCCGCTCCATTCTATCAACATATGACAGTCCCGCCATCCCAGGAATTATCCTTGTGAACCTACGATGCACTCCTTCATTAGCAAGAATGTCCTTCCTCAAATTTGGAGACCAAAACTGCACACAATACTCCAGATGTGGTCTCACTAGGACCCTGTACAACTGCAGAAGGACCTCTTTGCTCCTATACTCAAATCCTCTTGTTACGAAGGCCAACATGCCATTCGCTTTCTTCACTGCCTGCTGTACCTGCATACTTACTTTCAATCTGAAGAAGGGTTTCGGCCTGAAACGTTACCTATTTCCTTCGCTCCATAGATGCTGCTGCACCCGCTGAGTTTCTCCAGCATTTTTGTGTACCTACTTACTTTCAATGACTGATGAACAAGGACCACCCAGCTCTCGTTGTACTTCCCCTTTTCCCAACTTGACACCATTCAGATAATAATCTGCTTTCCTGTTTTTGCCACCAAAGTGGATAACCTCACATGTATCCACAGTAAACTGCATCTGCCTACCCACCCAACCTGTCCAAGTCACCCTGCATCCTCAGAGCATCCTCCTCAGTTTACACTGCCACCCAGCTTTGTGTCATCTGCAAATTTGCTAATGTTACTTTTAATCCCTTCATCTAAATCATCAATACATATTATAAATAGCAGCGGTCCCAGCACCAGGCCTTGCGGTACCCCACTAGTCACTGCCTGCCATTCTGAAAGGCACCTGTTAATCCCTACTCTTTGTTTCCTGTCTGCCAACCAATTTTCTATCTATGTCAGCACCCTAACCCCAATACCATGTGCTCTAATTTTGCCCACTAATCTCCTATGTGGGATCTTATCAAATACTTTCTGAAAGTCCAGGTACACTACATCCACTGGCCTCCCTTGTTCATTTTCCGAGTTACATCCTCAAAAAATTCCAGAAGATCAGTCAAGCATGATTTCCCCTTCGTAAATCCATGCTGACTCGGACTGATCCTGCTACTGCAATCCAAATGTGCCGATATTTCATCTTTTATAATTGACTCCAGCATCTTCCCCACCACTGATGTCAGGCTAACTGGTCTATAATTCCCTGTTTTCCTCTTCTCCCGCCTTTTTAAAAAGTGGGATAACATTAGCTACCCTCCAATCCACACGAACTGATCCTGAATCTATAGAACATTGGAAATGCGTCCACGAAATCACTAAATAGTGACTTCTAGAGCCACTTCCTTAAGTACCCTGGGATGCAGACTATCGGGCCCCGGGGATTTATCAGCCTTCAGTCCCATCAGTCTACCCAGCACCATTTCCTGTCTAATGTAAATTTCCTTCAGTTCCTCCGTCACCCTAGATCCTCTGGCCACTAGTACATCAGGGAGATTGTTTGTGTCCTCCTTAGTTAAGACAGATCCAAAGTACCTGTTCAACTCATCTGCCATTTCCTTGTTCTCCATAATAAATTTGCCCTTTTCAGTCTTCAAGGGTCCAATTTTGGTCTTAACTAATTTTCTCCTCTTCACATACCTAAAGAAGCTTTAGGTTAGTCGGGAAGTGGTGTTGGGTAAATTGAATGGATTAAAGGCCGATAAATCCCCAGGGCCAGATAGGCTGCATCCCAGAGTACTTAAGGAAGTAGCTCCAGAAATAGTGGATGCATTAGTAATAATCTTTCAAAACTCCTTAGATTCTGGAGTAG
Organism: Malacoraja senta; assembly: GCA_038087875.1. Classification (NCBI taxonomy): domain Eukaryota; kingdom Metazoa; phylum Chordata; class Chondrichthyes; order Rajiformes; family Rajidae; genus Malacoraja; species Malacoraja senta. The sequence continues at coordinate 90,752,218 of CM075979.1, read as the reverse complement.
TTCCTGAGGATTGGCAGGTAGCAAACGTAACCCCACTTTTCAAGAAGGGAGGGAGAGAGAAAACGGGGAATTACAGACCAGTTAGTCTAACATCGGTAGTGGGGAAACTGCTAGAGTCAGTTATTAAAGATGGGATAGCAGCACATTTGGAAAGTGGTGAAATCATTGGACAAAGTCAGCATGGATTTATGAAAGATAAATCATGTCTGACGAATCTTATAGAATTTTTCGAGGATGTAACTAGTAGCGTGGATAGGGGAGAACCAGTGGATGTGGTGTATCTGGACTTCCAGAAGGCTTTCGACAAGGTCCCACATAAGAGATTAGTATACAAACTTAAAGCACATGGCATTGGGGGTTCAGTATTGATGTGGATAGAGAACTGGCTGGCAAACAAGAAGCAAAGAGTAGGAGTAAACGTGTCCTTTTCACAATGGCAGGCAGTGACTAGTGGGGTACCGCAAGGCTCAGTGCTGGGACCCCAGCTATTTACAATATATATTAATGAGCTGGATGAGGGAATTGAAGGCAATATCTCCAATTTTGCGGATGACACTAAGCTGGGGGGCAGTGTTAGCTGTGAGGAGGATGTTAGGAGACTGCAAGGTGACTTGGATAGGCTGGGTGAGTGGGCAAATGTTTGGAAGATGCAGTATAATGTGGATGAATGTGAGGTTATCCATTTTGGTGGCAAAAACAGGAAAGCAGACTATTATCTAAATGGTGGCCGACTAGGAAAAGGGGAGATGCAGCGAGACCTGGGTGTCATGGTACACCAGTCATTGAAAGTAGGCATGCAGGTGCAGCAGGCAGTGAAGAAAGCGAATGGTATGTTAGCTTTCATAGCAAAAGGATTTGAGTATAGGAGCAGGGAGGTTCTACTGCAGTTGTACAGGGTCTTGGTGAGACCACACCTGGAGTATTGCGTACAGTTTTGGTCTCCAAATCTGAGGAAGGACATTATTGCCATAGAGGGAGTGCAGAGAAGGTTCACCAGACTGATTCCTGGGATGTCAGGACTGTCTTATGAAGAAAGACTGGATAGACTTGGTTTATACTCTCTAGAATTTAGGAGATTGAGAGGGGATCTTATAGAAACTTACAAAATTCTTAAGGGGTTGGACAGGCTAGATGCAGGAAGATTGCTCCCGATGTTGGGGAAGTCCAGGACAAGGGGTCACAGCTTAAGGATAAGGGGGAAATCCTTTAAAACCAAGATGAGAAGAACTTTTTTCACACAGAGAGTGGTGAATCTCTGGAACTCTCTGCCACAGAGGGTAGTCGAGGCCAGTTCATTGGCTATATTTAAGAGGAAGTTAGATGTGGCCCTTGTGGCTAAAGGGATCAGAGGGTATGGAGAGAAGGCAGGTACGGGATACTGAGTTGGATGGTCAGCCATGATCATATTGAATGGCGGTGCAGGCTCGAAGGGCCGAATGGCCTACTCCTGCACCTAATTTCTATGTTTCTATGTTTACTATCCTTTATATTCTTGGCTAGCTTACCTTTGTACCTCATCTTTTCTCCCCGTATTGCCTTTTTAGTTATCTTCTGTTGCTCTTTAAAATTTACCCAATCCTCTGGCTTCCCGCTCATCTTTGCTATGTTATACTTGTTCTCATTTATTTTTTATACTGTCCCTGACTTCCCTTGTCAGCCACAGTCACCCCTTGGAATCTTTCCTCCTCTTTGGAATGAACTGATCCTGCACCTTCTGTATTATTCCCAGAAATACCTGCCATTGTTGTTCCACTGTCATCCCTGCTAGGGTATCTTTCCAGTCAACTTTGGCCAGCTCCTCCATTATAGCTCCATAGTCCCGTTTGTTCAACTGTAATACTGACACCTCTGATTTACCCTTCTCGCTCTCAAATTGTAAATTAAAACATCATTTTATGGTCACTGCTTCCTAATGGCTTTTACCTCGAGTTCCTTTATCAAATCCAGTTCATTACACAACACTAAATCCAAAATTGCCTTCTCCCCGGTAGGCTCCAGTACAAGCTGCTCTAAGAATCCATCACAGAGGCATTCCAAAAACTCACTTTCTTGGGGTCAAGTACCAACCTGATTTTCCCAGTCTACCTGCATGTTGCAATCTCCCGTAACAACCATAGCATTACCTTTACGACATGCCAATTTTAACTCTTGATTCAATTTGCACCCTATATCCAGGCTACTGTTTGGGGGCCTGTAGATGAGTCCCATTAGGGTCTTTTTACCCTTACAATTTCTCAGTTCTATCCTTACTGACTACATCCTGATTCTATGTCACCCCTCGCAAGGGACTGAATTTCATTCCTCATCAACAGAGCTACCCCATCCCCTGTGCCCACCTGTCTGTTTTTTCGATAGGACGTATACCCTTGAATATTCAGTTCCCAGCAGTCATGTCTCTGTAATTCCCACAACATCATACTTGCCAATTTCTAACTGAGTCTCAAGCTCATCCACTGTATTTCTTATACTTCGCGCATTCATATACAACACTTTGACTTTGGTATTCACCTCCCCTCTCACTCCGGTCACTATTGTCCCTGACCTTACTCTCTTATCCCTTCTCGAACTTTCCTTACCATTAATTCAGGAGTCTTTTGTAACTTTTCCTGCACTCACGTCCCCTTTAACTCCATCGTTATACTCCCAATTTGTCAATCCCCCCCCCCCCCCACTATTTAGTTTACGCCCACACGTGTAGCACTAGCAAACCTGCCTGCCAGAACGTTGGTCCCCCTCCAATTAAGGTGCAACCTGTCCCTTTAGTGCAGGTCACCCCTACCCCAGACGAGATCCCAGTGATCTATAAAGCTAAATCCTTGCTGCCTGCACATATTCAGATCCCCTATCTCCCTGTTCCTGCCCTCACTAGCACGAGGTACTGGAAGCAATCCAGAGATAACCACCCTAGAAGTCCTGCTTTTCAGTCTTCGCGTTGCAGAACCTCCCTCCTCTACTTCCCGACGTCGTTTGTGCCCACGTGCACAACTACTGCTGGCTTCCCTCTCGAGGATGTTCTGAATTCGGAACAGCAACCTGTTTTTTTCAGTCCATGCAAAAAGGCTCATTTAGAAAATACTTTTTTTTGTAATGCATAAAATACAAGTTTAGAGAACCATTTAATTCTAACTAAAATTACATTTACGTACATCAATGAAGAAAAGGTACAAAGCAAATAGTTTTGTATTTTACATTTTAATTTGTAAAGAAAAATACATGGCTTTGTGTTTATTTACAAATTATAAATAAAAAGGCACAAAATGATAGGTATATTTAGGGGGGAGGTCAATCTATGCTTGAGCTGGCAGGGGAGAAATGGGTCATCCAAGTCAATCTCACTCTGCAGCAGATTTTCCATTCTGGTTACGGTAAGGTCAGGGTCAGAGCCAGGATTGTGGCTCCACAAGTGGCCCAAGAGTCTTGTTCAGCGCAAAAGAGAGTGCTTAATTGCCACATGCTCTGGGAGCGTGCAAATGAAATAATTGTTCTGACAATTGGTGCTGGTGCTTGTGACACTTGAACAGTCTGTATTCTCAACTCATCTGACACATTGCAGTGTAGAAGGGCTGCAACCATTATTGCATAGGGTAAAGTGGGGAACAGCACGCACCATTGTTGAAGGGGGTTATAATCAATTCTAACTGAGGGAGGTCTACCGGTCAGGATGTCCAGAAGCCAGTTGCAAATGGAGGGCCAACAACAAAGGTCCAGGAGAACTGCAATGCTGGTTTACAAAAAAAGACAAAGTGCTAGAGACCGGGTCAGGCAGCATCTCTGGAGAACACAGATAGGTGATGTTTCAGATGGGGATGCTTCTGCAGTCTGAAGCTGTCTTTTATTCCCCACCAGGAGTTTAAACGAGACCTGGGTGTGCTTATACATCAGTCACTGAAAGTAAGCATGCACGTACAGCAGGCAGTGAAGAAAGCCAATGGCATGTTGGCCTTCATTATGAGAGGATTTGAGTTCAGGAGCAAGGAAGTATGGCGTGCAATTTTGGTCTCATTTGAGGAAGGACGTTTTATTGCGATTCAGGGAGTGCAGCGTAGGTTTACCAGGTTAATTCCCGGGTTGGCTGGACTGACATGATGAAAGAATGGGTCGACTGGGCTTGTAGTCGCTGGAATTTACAAGGATGAGAGGGACTCTTATAGAAACATAAAATTCTTAGAGGATTGTACAGGAAATGCAAGAAAAATGTTCCCAATGTTGGGGGAGTCCAGAACCAGGGAAAACAGTTTAAGAATAAGGGGTAGGTCATTTAGGATTGAGATGAGGAAAAGCTTTTTCACTCAGAGAGTTGTAAGTATGTGGAATTCTCTGCCACAGAAGGCAGTGGAGGCCAATTCACTGGATGTTTAAGAGAGAGTTAGATTTAGCACTTGGGGCTAAGGGAATCAAGGGATATGGGGAAAAGCCAGAATGGGGTACTGATTGTGGATGATCAGCCATGATCATATTGAATGGTGGTGCTGGCTCAAAGGGCCAAATGGTCTACTCCTGCACCTATTTTCTATTTTTCTAGAGGAGCTTATTCAGCATTGAGGTGTTGAAGGCTGAGCTGTAGTTAGTGAATAGACGTTCTTATTGTCAAAGTGACACAGAGCTGAATGTGGTGCAAAGGAGATGGCATTCTCCATTGATCTGTTTTTCCAGTATGCAAATTGGAAGGGTTTTAGGTTGTCCAGGAGACTGGTGCAGATGTAGGCCATTGTTGATCTTTCAAAGCACATCATTTTTGTAAATGGTAGAGCGACTGGGTGATGGACATTGAGACAGGTTACTTCTCTTGGAGACTGGAATGATGGAGTTTTCCTTGAAGCAGATAGACTTCAGAGGACAGTAGACTGTTGAAGCAAGAGATTGAAGATATTGATGAAGACCATGGCCTGTTGATTGGTGCACAGTTTCAGAATCTGTCCAGGGACCACATCTGGGCTGGCCGCTATCTGATCTGGACATCAAAGGTGTCCGGTTAGAATGGACCCTAATTGTCTTTGTTGGATCACAGTCATCAACACATTTGTTGTTGAAGCTGGTGACAATGGAGGTATACTCATTCAGGCTGGAAGAAGTGGCATTCAGTCAAGATAATGTCAAAAGGGGATGTTACAGAATATGTTAAAATGACAAACGTTATTTAATTATAAACTAATTATAATAGAAACAGTACATCAGTGCACACAACAAT